>JAIFZK010000001.1:13015000-13020000 GCA_027481765.1 Tenualosa thibaudeaui | reverse complement strand
GAGTTAATGTTTGTGTCTGTGTGTACAGGAGAGTAAGACAGAAAGTTTGAATGGCTGAGAAGTTGTGAGAGGTAAGAGTATGTAGCAGTGTGTGTGTGTGTGTGTGTGTGTTGAGAGAGTGTGAAAGAAAAGGAATGAAACCACCAGAGCCCCTGTGCTCAGTGGACTGTAGTGTGTGTGTGTGTGTTTGTGTGTGTGTATGTATGTGTGCATGTGTGTGTATGGAGCAGCAGTAGCCGTGTGAAGTGAGAAGTCAGACAGACAGGGTTTGGAGCCCAGCGCTAACCTGCATGCTATGCCACCCTAAAGAGTGTGATGACACGCCTGGTAATGGGCCTGCTAAGCCAGTAGATTTGTGTGCAGAGCAGCATGCATGCATTCCCTCTCCCTCTCCCTCAGCCCCCAGAACCACAATCTTAACGCTGACTCTGGCCCAACTAGCCAGGCCCTTAGCTGAAGGCACATATACACACACATATATGCAGGCGTGCACGTGCACATACGCACGCACTCTTGCATCCAGACATAGTTTAATGCACAGACGCACTCATGCATCAAAGTGCAGGCCCACTCACTCCCAACCCACCTGCCCACCATTCTTCACCCAGAAGTTTTTCCACTTTGACCTCTTCTCTCCTCTCCACTCTGCTCTCCAAAGAATGGAAAAGAGGAAACAGGGCAATGAATGCTCTCCCTCTTCTTCTTACCGTTAGCCATTTTCTGTCTTCCTCATTGCATGTCAGTTTTTTGTTTTGACATTCCAAGAGATGTGCGACTTCCTATGGAAGGTGTGGCTGTGGTAGGCAATTGACATGGAAGCCATGCCTGGTATGTGTGGCTTTTTGACATGTTGAGTGACAGGCCAGATCATGACAGTGTCTGTCTGTCTCTCTCTCTTTCTTTCTCTCTGTCTGTCTCTCTCTCTCTCTCTCTCTCTCTCTGTTATTAAATCTTTCAGCCTCTGTAACAGGTCGTAGTCATTAACAGTCAGTGTTCCGTCATAAAATGGATCGGAAGGCTATTTGTTTGCTGTGGTATTGTACCATGCATCTTATCTCTTATCACATGTGCTGTTCAGTTCACAGATGAAACCAAACAACAACGGCCTGGACTCCCACACCCACTGGGTGCTGCATTAAGCTTTGTCTCGAGTTGTATGCATTATCAGCGTTATTGTACTTTACTTATGTTGAAAAGTGACATTTCTGTGCAGCATACTGTCACGCAGTCACCAAAAAGCTTCCTGCTCAGGCAGTGAGAGAGATATGCAGGGAACAAGCGCCCCCCTTTAGACCTGGAAGTGCTTCCGGAAGAGTCGTCTCTGCAGCAACCTGGCCAACAAATACTGTGTATTGGCCAATGGTGTTCCAGTTGAGTGGGCTGTTGCCAGGCACAGAGCCTGTCAGTGCTGACTGAGCCTGTTTATAGACTGACAGAGAACCATGTTGGTGCCGCTTAACACTCCTAATCTCGAACCAGCCGATGTGTTCACACCAAAAATTTGAGTGTTCGGGAACCAAAAATTTGGTTCCCAGCGGGCACCAAGTAAAACCTTGTTTTTTCTAAGCAAAACGTGATGACAAGAGTGGAGGTCATCAGATTGATCCGGGTCAGGAGTGGAAAAATTAACAAAGCAATAAAACGTGAATGTGGCAGAGAGACCAAGTGAAAAGAAAATTGCGCAGTGGTCAGCGGAAGAGACAAAATATTTGCTTACAATTTGGACGTCCACAGATTTCCAGCAGAAGCTAGACAGCAGCACTGCAAAAAGTAAACTGTATCCTGGAACTGGCCGAGGAATTGGCAAAGGCTGAGTTATCACACAGCAGAACAAATCACCAGCAAAGTAAAAAAGCTCAAGGTTTTAAATAAAAGTGGCAATGGACGTGGAGATTTTTTTTTTTTTGGTGACGAAGCAACGCCCTCTGTCGACAACGCATCATAGCCTCGCATAACAGTATGAACACTGGACGCTCATGGGCACGCACTTTGGTTCCTAGTGTAACAGGTGCGTCCTGGGCTGGCCAGTCTGAAGACAGCTTCAGAGACTCTATCGAAAAGATCTGTGGGCACTCCCACCAGGTTCTGCACCCATTGTTCTCTTAATGACAGGATCTTTTTCAGGGCACTCCCCATGGCTTAGTGTCCTCTGTCACACTTAGGTGCGTTGCAGCCACCCTCAGCTGGTAGCTGTGTGGTGTGCTGAGGCTGGGGACTGGCCAAAGGGAGTGGGTAAAGTTGCAGTGAACGGAAGAGAGGCCTTGATTAGACATACACACACACACACACATACACATACAGACAGACAGCCGCAGACACCACAGATGTGTTGTTTTGATTCCACCCTGTACTTGGTGGCCAGCAAGCTGAGTAGGGCACATGGACATCCTGATACTCTGATGATGAGAAATCAGTACCCTATCAGGACCCTTGTGTGCAGCAAAGTGAATGTCTCCGGTAGCAGTGTGGGCTGTGTATGGTCTATTAATTTTTTCAAACTATTAAAAAAAAACTGTAATAAGAGCTTGTGTATGGACAAAGGTCCTAAATCTTGTCTTGGGTCATAGCAGGATTGTATGTATGTTTTTGAGTGAAATAATAGGTGACCTGGACTCACTTGTCTGTGAAATATATCCATATTCCATCCTGCTATAGTGTGTGCATTTTGAGTGCCCTAATAGCTTTATTTATGGTCTCCAAATGCACTAGGATAAACACTGCCTGTCAGACGCAACTGTTCATGGAAGGATATTGATTCATCAACATTTTTTCCCCCCTCCTTGTCATCTTTGGGCTCAGCCGCAGTCTTTTTTTAATAAAACAAAAACCTCTTGGCAGGGACTAAACTTAATGATTAGTGGTTTTGGATGCAGTTAAGTCCCCCCCCCCTCCTCTCGTTAATGCTTCTATTTAAAGCCTGGGCCTGTGGTCTTGACATATAATGCCCTTAGAGGGGGTGGGAGACGGGCACCTGAGGAGTGTGGGGCTTCTTAGGGGGGCCGGGGTGAGGTGGGGTGGATGCAGTAGTCTTTGCCCCATGGTGGGTGAGAGGTTACGAAACCTGAGCTGTTTAACCGCAGCTCCATGTTGAGTTCCAGTTCTAGGCCTCCACAAGTACCTAGGCTTTTGAAACAAAAGTGTCTCACAGTGAGAAAGCAGACCTGTAGAGCCACGGAAAAGAGCCACCATGCAGCTGTGTGCTGGTGTTTCTGATTACACCTTTCTACAACTTTCCTAATGTTGATTCACAAACTAACCCCCTCACTTTCACCACAGAGTTCAGCCTATACAGTTAAACTATTTTGTTCCAAAGTCCACATAAACTCTTCCTACTTAAACAATCAGCAATGATTTCAAATATAGGTCAAGGCTAATATTTACTATTGCCAAATTTGGTTTTATGTTCCAATGCATTTTCCTAAGGCATCTGTATTGTTATCTGTCTCATACCCTTTCATAAGAATGAATTCATTGGTTTGAGTCATTGGCTCTGAAAACACAGAGCCTCCCTCATGGTCCTCAGACATACGGGAAACCATTGATCTGCTCCACTCTTCCTGCTTTTGCACTAATCACAGATACAGACCTGTCTGAACCATCTCTGGAATCAGAAGGGGGAGAGGTAGAGACAGTCAGTTCCAGCATCTGTGAGTGAGTGTGTGTGTGTGTGTGTGTGTGTGTGTGTGTGTGAGAGAGAGAGAGAGAGTGACCGAGCGAGAGACTGTGTGTGTTTGGGCCTCACCAGCTGGTGGAACTTTGCAGAGATAATGACCTGGGAGGTAGAATTACAGAGCCAGCAGCATCTTTAACGGGGCTTTTGTCTCTAAATGTCTCCCTCATGTCCCCCCCACCAGTCCTGCGCCCATTCCGCAGCTCTTGTGCCTGCCTGCCTGTCCTCCCAAACAAACTCTTGCCCCAGAGCCATTGGCCTGGCATGCACAGAGAAACCAGAGGTATTCAGTCTCAGATTCGGGTTCCAAAGGAACATATTTTTAGGAAAAGCCTGTTTTTTTGAGTTCCTGAAATAGATGTTTGATAGGCTTTCCTGGAGGCATTTATTGCAATATGAGTTCTTTTTATATCAAGTCTGGAAATAAACAAAGCAGTTTGAGAGGCTTACTCATGCATTTTTATAGGAGATGAAGAGATGTAAATCAGACATCTGCAGGGGAAAAGCATATGATTTCTGTTTATGTTTCTAATCCTGCCTGGGCCTTGGGCTTGTTGGTTGGCATGTTTTTTTTTTTTAATGCAATTACCGGTATTACAAATCCTTATACTTTGAAAGTAGAGCGAAGGTCACTGAAGATAGGTATCGGGTGAGGATGGAGTATAACACCCGAAGATGGGGAAAGGGACACACTGCTTCTTTAAAATCTGAATGTGCCAGATGAAGTGAAGTTACTATACCGCTGAAATAAAGTTCAGTCCCGCCTTCCGTTTCTGCCATTCAGCAGCTTATGTTGCTTTTGATTGGCTGCCAAGAGGGGAGGTGGTCTTTAATTCCCAAGTAACGCAGGCCATTGGTTGCTTTTTTGCTGGAGCTCTATGTAGCCACCTCAAGCTGGCTATATTTACGACCGCGTTGGCACGGAGCGTTGGAAATAGCGCTGCTGGTGTTAAATGTTAATTTCATTTTTCTCTCTCTATTAGCTGTAATGTGGACCAGATGTACCCTGTTGACTGGATTGTGTTTGAGCAAAGTGGGTTTGTTTACCCTTTGTAAGTGGATGCACCCCTGCTTTAGTTGTCGGCCCTGCAGTGTAGTCTCTTCAGTTAATAAGATCATTTGTTTGTATTTACCAAATTGCTCGCTGTATATCTTGGTAGACATTTGGTGTCCAGTGAAGTAGCCTACAGGTATGCTTAGAGACTATTTGTCTAGCCGAACTGGAGATCCGGGTTTGACTCCCGAACCCCACATTGCAAGGCCATGCCGTGTTGCATAAGTGTCACAATACAGGTCAACTTTTACTTTTACTTTGTTGGTGGGCTATCAA
>JAIFZK010000001.1:12790000-13012500 GCA_027481765.1 Tenualosa thibaudeaui | reverse complement strand
CACCCCAGCCGGTGTCTTTCGTGGGCCCACTCTGAGCTGGTGGGTGTCGTTCAGAGGTGGATGCAGGCACCGTTTGCCAGCACGAAAGATGGAAAAGATAGGGTCCTCTGCATCACATAATAGCTATTGTATTGCAGTATTGGATTCTTTTTTCTCTTCTTAACAATGTATTCTCAGATGTTGTTATTGTAGGGAAGCTGGTGCCAAGAAGGCCTCTGAGAAGGGGAGGGAGAATGAGACGATGGAACTCTCACCACTCGTCTCAGCCCTCTGAAGTTGTCTTGTTGTTTTCCCCCAGTGGTGGTTTTCGAAGCATCTCGGTGACATTTATGTGGTGAAAAGGCACTTTGATTCAGTGAGAATCTTCCAGAGGTACTTGACTGTATAAATATTATTTTGTGTGATAAGGCCGGATGCCTTTGCTCAACTTTCCATGCGAGTTGGATCTTTCTGCAAACCTCACCAAATGCTTGCTCTATGGCTATATGAAAGAAGAATGGGTCCAATGTGCTGTGGGCAGGTCGGGTTTTCCTTGTTTTTGCCAGGCTTGGTGTTTGTTTTTGTGAGTCTATGTTTGTGTGTAAGTTTTAAGGGTAGGGGAGAGGGGAAAGAGAGAGAGAATGTGTGTGTTTGTGCACATGTTTGTGGGAGGTCAGAGAGAGGAAGGATAGATAGAGAGAGAGAGAAAGAGAGTGAGTGAGTGTGTGTATGTGTTTCTGTGTATTAGTGTGTGTATGTATTTCTGTGTATTAGTGTGTTTTTCTGGGGGAGAGCGAGCACCACAGTGCATTCCTCCTTCCTGGATTAGTCTGAAGCATGTTTCCATCCTAGCTGCAATCTGAGGTACACCACTCTAGAGCTCTGAGCTGAGCTACTGAAGGTGGTCTGCACCACAACTCAGAACTGGACACTCTGGTGAATACTTTCACCATGAAGTTATACAATAAGTCAGATTGCATTCTGATGTATTTTTATTGCAACTTAGGCCTAGTAAGTAAATTCAAGTTGTCAAGAATCATCTGAACAACATGATACCATAATAAAGGATGCAATGAAATTCCCTTTCACATTGATCCACTTCCACAGAATAAAGCTTAGAAAGGATGGAGACTACTGTGAAAGCACCAGGCCATGGTGTGGCTCCTATTGTCAGTTTGGCTAGAGACAGAGACTCTCAGGTGCAGCTGTGTTCTACTTGGGATTAGACCAACAATTTCCTGCTGGAGGGACGGGAGCCCAGTAAGGCTGGGCCAGTGCATGGATTGGGCACCTTGAACTGGGCTGCCCTGTTTTTTTGGCCTTTGTGTGTGTGTGTGTATGAGTGTGTGTGTGTGTGTGTGTGTGTTTGTTGGGCCACGTGGGACAACTGGGGTGCTTGCCAGCAGGCCTCCTAACGTCCGCTGCCAATTAGTGGCTTTTATTTGTTTAAGCTTTGCAGGTCTGCAAAGCGGTTACACATTCCACACAGCGAGGCAGCCGCTGTGCCTACACTGGAAGCTCTGTGAGCAGCAGTGGGACTGCCCAGTGTAACCTGGTCCCCAGAGACACCCTTCACAAGCATCAAGCTTACGAACCAGGTCCATCTTGCCAGAAGAGAGAACTGTGGTTTGGAAAATGGAAGTGGTGGTTTTATTGATTGATCTTGAACGATACCCCTCGGGACCTAGGATGCAGACTTCCATGTGGATACTGCCCTCGTCTATTGCGCATGGGTTTTCCTAAACCCGTGGTCATGAGGAATGGAAGGAAGAAGAGGAGTAAAAGGAAAGAATATGAATGTTCTAGAAAAGCAAAAGCGAATCTTAAGACAGAAGAGAAGTTACGGAGGAACTGAGTGACTAAGATGCTGAAAAACTGTGTAAAGGAACTGGAAGAAGATTAAGAGGTCAGCAGTTCTCTGATTTTTGCGGGAATAAGGTTATGCAAGGCTTGGAAGGTGAGAAAAAGAGATTTGAACTTGATACAGGACAGGAGCTGTAGCCCGCATAGCTGAGAGAGGATGGATGAGAACTTAATCTGCAGAGTTCTCAATGAAGCTTTATCTAGAAAATTAACTATTTAATTATTAGGGAGAGGAATGAACAGAGAGTTTTAGTGGAGTCAGTAAAGGACATAACAAAAACAGACCAAGGATTGTGCATCATGACCTGTCTGGAATGTTAAGGAAATGAATGAAAACTGTCTCGGTAAGAGACTTAATGTTTATATAGAAATCAAATTATTAGTTGTATACCTACTTGGTATGCAACATTTCTAGTAGGTACATGCTTTTCAGTCATCAATGACTGAAAAATTTGTTAATTTGTAATTTGTAGCAATTGACAGTGTTCTCCTGCAGTGAAAACATGTCAGTCCCAATTGAAAGGGTTCCATCAAAGCTGAAATAGTCTCTTGCAGACTTTACTTGAGTTCTTTGGATTTCAACCCTTTTGTGAAGCGTTTAACCACTACACCCCAGAGCACCCTTGGTGGTTATACATCTATGCATCTAAGAAGTGCTTGGTTCACTGTTTTGGACTGCACATCATGGATGGGAAGGCGGTGTGCATTGGTTGGTGGGTGGGTGTGGGGGCTATATCTTCAGCCTGAAAGGGGCCTCAGGTTTTTCCGCAGATCGTAGTGGGAAAGCTGGGGGGCCAAGGCTGAAGGGAGGCGGGTGGGGTGGGGTGGATGGGTCACGTAGCTTAGGGCATGCGATCCCCTCAAACGGAGATACAATTACACCTCAGGACCTGTAAGCTTCGAAGCTCTCGCTTAACTTGAGCTGCGAATTTTACTGTGGCCGCCGCTCCAAGCGCAAGGAAAATCTGACTTTAGCGAGCCCCGACCGCATTTAAAAGCGTACAGATTTACAGGCTGAGTAAATGCTCATTGATTGCTGGTGTTTAAAAACGTCCTCGAAAAATATAGGCTGAGTAAATGTTAGCGAGGGAGGGAGCCAGCGGCCATCAGTGAGTCGTTCCCCGGCACTTTCTGCATTCTGGGTGACAGTGCACCTTGCAGAGGGAAGAGCAGAAGCAGGCTGCTTTGCAACATCTCTTCTCTGTGAGGCTGTGAGTCATGCAGTCCCTTTTCCCGCAAACTGGATCAGGGGGATTTTTTGCTGTGTGTGTTTGTGTGTGTGTGTGTGTGAGTGAGTGAGTGAATGAGTTGACTGAATAAGTCCATTCACATGTTCTGTATTGGAGCAGTGGGTCATTGCAACGGTTTCAGGAATAACAGCGCTGAGAACCAATAAGCCTCTTTGTTTTCAAACCCTGTCTCTCACTCTCTTTCCCTCTCTTCTATTTCTCTCTTTTTCTCCCTCTCCCTCCCCTTCCCCCCCACCCCACTCTCTCTCTCACTTGTTGTCTCCCTCATGATTTGGCTTGCTCTTTTGAAAGCTTTTTAAAGTTCCACCTCCGCCCCTAGGGCCTGAGTCAGACCCCTGTAGAGAGGCAGCCCTAAATTGCTACCTCGGCACTCTCAAGCAGGAGGCTTGTGGCAGGGAATGGGGGTTGGGTGAGGGGTCTGTTCCTGGACTTTGGAGAGAGTTCGCTCACCTTCACGCTGGGGGAAGCTATGTGCAGATACACTATATGAAGTTGGTTGTGATTGGCAGTCAAGTCCAACCTTCCTCTGAATACCATGCAGCATAGTTCCTGAGTAGAGACCTGAGGTTTGTTGCTTGTCACTGTTTGTCTGCTGCCTGGATCACTGCCAGACAGGGTTCCTTTTTTCTCTGGAATCCTTAACTGCTCTCCCCTTATGTGGTAGCCTTCTTCTGATCTCGCCTAGTCTCCTTGTGTCCTCTTGTTTCCTGTACTCTCAAGCCTGCAAAAGTTGTTTTTTTTTGGTTTCAGTTGAACTATATGGTATTTTTTGGCATCCTTGAACATCTTTATTGCAGCCTCTGTTGTACGATTTTGTCCTTATATTACATTTTCTTACCTAATTTTGATATAGTTTGTTTGAGCCAGATTAAAGACACAGCAGAAAGTAACTGCCTGCATGTAGTTAAGTGGACCCATTACAGACGTTAAACTTCTATTCTTACAGAGGGGAAAAAAAGAGTTTGATCCCTGTTCGAATTATGTGCTATTTGTCAAATACGGCAAAGGCAGAAATGTTCCTCTAACTTTTTTACAGAGACTAAGGACTAAGAGCATATGACTGTGTGTGTGTGTGTGTAACTGGAGATTTCAGACAAACTGTTTTCCTCTGCATTTGGAGTGGCTCCATGTGCTTGTTGCTCTGGACCCAGTTGGTGCTTGTCAAACTGCTGGGGGATTTCAAGCATTTCTCCACGTAGTGCAGTGGTGGTTCAGCCCAAGCTGGTGATTGTTAAGGTATTTATGACATGACTTGGATGTCCTGCTCTCTACACACTGTTTAAAGAAATGCTTAAAATCTTTGGTAATTGCTGTTATTACAAGCTAAACTGCAGCTTGACTTATTGATTTAAGCACTCGGTCCTCTATATTAGCTGTGTATAAACTAAACATTTTTTTTTGAGGAAGATTTTGAGGACTACTTGTAGTTCTCAGTCTTGATGGTGCAGTATGAAGTATTTAATGGATTGTATTTTGTGCATTAATCAGATGTGAGAGTGTAGCATTAGTCCCTGAATGACTGGCAGCAGAGCCATTGGCTCCCTCTTCTGCCAGTAGCATCGTGTGGTGCTGGGGTCCAGCCCGTGCTTGTCCCCATGCCCATGCCCAAGCGCCACTTTTATGAACTTTATTTACGCCTTCTCAGCTATGACGTGACACATGCTTGTGGCTCAGATAAGAAATAGCAGCTCCCTGCTTGTCATCTGGCTGCATCCGCTCCCACTCGCAGACTTGCTGTCTTTGTTTTAGTGCTCTCTCTATCACTCTATCTATCTATCTCTCACTCTCGCTCTCTCTCACACACAAACTCGCTTTCTTGTTTGCTTGCTTTCGATCTTGATGCACAGATTTTGACCTCTTTTTTCCCCCCTTCCCTTCTGCTATCCGTTTCCATCATTGCTCTATTTTTCTTTTGCTCTCTGTCAACTCTTACCCTCTCTCTTTCTGCAACTATTACCCTCTCACCTTGTTTTGTCTCTCATCACTTTTGCTGCTTTAGTTGCTCTTGTCCATACAAAGCAAATTACTTCTGGCAATTTTACAGCTTTAGCTGCTCTTGGTGTGAACACACAGTTATCACTGGATCATGGTGTGAGGCTATGGTCTTATGGTCTTATGGCACTCACACATAGGCAAAGGCAAAGGCCTATGTGTGAGTGCGGCCCCACCTTAAGCCCTGGCTGCTGCGAGTCTGTGATGGACTACGCTGGTGTCAGGAGACCTTTAACTTTGAGAAGAAGCAGAAGCGCTGGCCCACTCCTAGCGCTCATGTCACTACAGGCTGCAGGCTCCTCAGAGACTGGGGGAGAGAGAGAGACAGAAAGAGATGTTAGATAAAGACAGAGGAGGAGGAAAGGAAAGGGATTCCTGCTGTCACTGGGCCTTTGAGTGGCACATGTCCCAACACCTCCTTGCAGGAAGTGTGGAAAAAAATAGCGCAGTTAAAAATAATAGCAGAGGGCCAGGGGATGAATGAAAGACATCCTCCGTGGGCAGCTCCCTCACTGCTATTCTCATACACTCAACCCCCCCTTCCCCCTACCCCTACCCCCAGCACACAGCTACTTTATTTAGATAAACATCTATGCCATACATCCTCAAACAAAATACTCCTCATACTCTTGGGTGCCAGTGTTTATAGTGACTTTAGAGGGAGGAGAAAGTTTGACAAAGAAAACATGTCAGAAAGCAGTTCAATGTGTGGGGCCTAAAGGCAAGCCCCTAGTCTTGTTATGTGATCTACTGCATGTGTCATTGAACAATGCAGTGGCCCTTTTTGGCCTGCTCAGGGCTACCCACAGCAAAGCTTTTGTTTGTCTCGTTGCTCTCGGATCCTATCGTGGCTATCACGATCAAGGATCTGCAACGCCAGCTTTAGCCCTGTTGGCACTGCCAGTGCCGTGTGAGGTCTGCCTTGTTGCACCTACACTGTAAATTCAGCGGCGTCCCAGCCAGCGCTATCATGTATGCCTGAACCGTACAACCCCTCTCTGGCTGCATTGGTTCTGCAGTTTCAGCCTCGCTGCCACTTCACTTCACTTCACACAGGCCGATTTGCAGCCTGCAGAGAAAGTGTCATGGAAATGAAGATTGGTGCCCTATTGTATTTGTTAGTGCTGTTTATGTGGATTGGTAGTATGTGGTGCTGAATTGAGTCAGCGCCTTGGGGACTTGGCTGAATGTCAGCAAGCTGAAATTGATTTGGCTAGTTTGAAGGGCTGCTAAGCGGATGTGTGTTGGGCGCAGTGGAAACCAATGCATGTTTGCTAGAATTTCTGAGGCCATTTGTTGCTCTGTGTGTGTGTGTGTGTGTGTATGTGTGTATATGTGCATGTGTGTTAGTGGCTCCCTGTGGGCGGGAGTGTCTTGTCTGGGTCCTGGAGCGACTGTAATGTGCGAATATTAATGCTGAGGTCCTCTGGGAAAATGCACTGCTGTCTTCAAGACAGAGAGATTCTTTCCTCTTCTACTGTTGCAGAGAGGAAGAGAGGAAGGACGAGAGACAGACATAGGGAGGCTGAGGAGTGAAGCAGGAGAGGGAGGGGAGACAGACGAAGGGAGGTCTAGGGAGAATCCTGGGAGATGATGCATGGCTCTTGAGATTTTTAGCTGGATTTGCAGAGCATTGTTTTGGAAAGGCCACAGTGGCTGGAATGAGCACTGAAAAGCCTCTGGTGGAGAGGGTTGTATTCAATCGGCACAGCAACTCCAGGAATGGCCGCTCACTCTGCGCACGCACGCACACACACACAAACACAGTCCACATGCATATCTCATTGTTTACAATGCTTCTCATTACAGCAATGGGGTTTGGCATCCTTGCACTTTGACTACCTGTTGGGTGTGCTCGTGCGGGTGGATAGTATTTGTCTGATTGTAATGTGTTGGTGTGTGTATGTGTATCTGGTAAAGTCAAAGGTTAGTAAGTCTGGGAAAGGCAAGGGTTAGTACATATAGTAAAGTCATAGGTTAGTACACCTGGTAAAGGCAAAGGTTAGTGCGTTTGGTAAAGGCATTGTCTGTATTTCGTCATTGCCTTTGTTTTCCTTTACCACCCTGTTGAAGAAGCCCGACAGCATTTTTTTTTTGTTTTGCGTTTGTGTTTTGTTTTGAATATAACAACACAGCGTGCTGACATCCCGCCTCCTTTGTGTGTATGTGCCCCTGCAGAAGATGCGCGATGCACGATAGAGCGAGTGTCTGCCACGCCTGAGGCCCCAGAGTGACCGCAGAGCCCCAGTCCAGCCCCGGCACTACACGAATGGCCCAGGGAAACCACCAGATTGACATCCAGGTTTTGCACGACCTGCGCCAGAAGTTTCCCGAAGTCCCAGAGGGCGTTGTGTCCCTGTGCATTCTTCAGGTGAACAGCACTTCACTCTTGTTTTTGCCTTGGGTCTCCCTCTGGAAGGCTTTACATGCAAGGTAGCCTGGAGGAGCCCTACATGTTTATTCTGGCTGACACAGGCAAAAATCAGAAACAAGTCACAACGTGTGTGTGTGTGTGCACGTGTGTGTGCACGAGACGCTGTTGAGAGGCAGTTATTGACAGACAGGTTGTTATTGGTGCTGCTCTAGAGCAAAAACAAGTGCTTCACTCACATAAACAGATTTTCAGTGTGCTTTTAGAGGATGTCCTAGCAGTTGTTAATGGCAACTCATTTATACTGAGATGAAGCCAACAATATACAACAAAGTGCATCCCCAGGCGTGGACATCAAATTTCCTTTCATGAAAACACGTTTTGTAACCTGTATGTGATAACTAAATGAGCCATGATCTAACATCCATCCATGTTCTTCCTGTTCTTGTCATTCTCTGAACTTTGTCTTCTTAACGCTCTTTCCCCTCATAGAACAATAACAACTTGGATGCCTGCTGCAAGTACCTGTCACAGGTGAGTCCAGGATACCTGTACAACGACGGCAACCTCAGCCTCTCCCCTTCGTCCTCTATCAGCTCCCCCGTGTGTGACGAGCCCAGATTGGTGAAGCTGCAAAATCACATGACTCAGCTCTCGCTGGGCCGCCCGTGTCAGCATGTGCCTAGCAACAGCGCTGGCGTTCCGGGGATGAACGGCAGCCGAACACTCTCCCATAGCCTGAGCGAGGGGCCCCTGCCCAGCTCTCCCCAGACGCACGCCACCTTCTACGCCCAGGCCCACGAGCCCCAGTCCGCCCCTGCTCATATCCCCACCAGCCTGAACTTCGGCGGAATGGAGCCGGCCACGGCGACGACAGCATCTGCACGAAAGCCTCAACCCCCCCAGCACCTTGGCCTCTACCAGCTCGGGGGTGGTGGCAAAGGACATCCCATGGGGCCCCCGCAGGCCCCGCGCTTCAACCCTATCACAGTCACGCTGGCCCCCAACATCCAGACGGGCCGCAACACGCCCACGTCTTTGCACATCCACGGCGGGCCACAGCCTGTGCTCAACAGCCCATCCGGGGGCAACTCCATCTACATCCGGCCCTACGTGAGTGGGCCTGGGGCTGGAGCCGGGGGCCGGCAGGGCCAGCAGCAGCCGCAGCAGATAGGGGCAACCCGGACACAGTATAGCCCCACCTCGCAGCCCCAGCAGCAGATCTACCAGATCAGCAGCCATCCCTCCAGCGTGACGGGGGAGTCGTGGAGAGGTGGGAGTGGTGGAGGGCTGCCGCATAACCTTACCTCACAGCACCAGTCGCAGCAGGGCCACCAGACCTCGCACGTCTACATGCCCATCAGCTCGCCCACCAACCCTCAGGCACCCTCCTTCCTGCAGGCCATCTCTGCCGCCGGCGCCCAGGCCTCTTCGTCCTCTTCCTCTGCCCCCTCCTCCGCAGCCTCCTCTTCCTCCTCCGCGCCCACGTGTCCTTCCTCCAGCTCCGCTGCCACCACTGCCTCTGCCTCAGGCCTGCCCTCGTCCTGCTCCTTCAGCCAATACAACATCCAGAACATCTCCACGGGCCCGCGCAAGAACCAGATTGAGATTAAGCTGGAGTCGCCGCAGCGGAGCAACTCGGCAGCCACGTCCTGCGTGCTGCGCACGTCCTCCTCCTCATCCTCCTCTTCCTCCTGCCCGGCCTCTTCGTCCTCCCTGGGGGGTTCCACCACCCCACTCTCGATTGGCACCGCGGGCCTGAGCCGCAGCCAGCCCACCGTTTACATCTCCGCCAGCCCGCCCTCGGCATCCCTCACTGGCATAGGTGACGACATGGCGGCAGCTCTGCCGCCTGCCTCCTCTCGCTCACAGCCCAAGTTCTACATCTCGGCCAATGCGGACGACGGCTCGGGCGGGCGCAACCCGCCTACCTTCTACATCAAGCGGGGCGAGCATGGCGCCGGCGTGAGCATGGGCCCGGCCTACATCCACCACCACCCGCCCAAGTCTCGTCCCTCCATGGGTGGCGGGCCCGTTACCGCCACCTCGCCCCGCGTGGTGGTCACCCAACCCAACACCAAGTACACCTTCAAAATCACCGTCTCGCCCAACAAGCCCCCAGCCGTCTCACCCGGCGTCGTATCGCCCACCTTCGAGCCCACCAACCTCCTCAGCCTGCCGTCCGACCACCATTACGTGGAGCAGGACCCCCAGCACTCATCCGACCCTCTGGCCGCTCACCGGGACCGACCCAGCGAGCCACGCCGACCCAGCATGGGCTCTGACGACGCTGCCTACACGCAAGGTGAGATGGCCAAACAAGACAGCCTCCCTCTGGAGCACTCCATGGTAACACTGAAGCAGATGGTGGGGAGTGCACCGGATGGTGCACGCAGTTTAGCACTGACTAATGCTACATGCCATAGGGGACCACACAACCATAGCACACAGTGGCTAGTGGACATTTTACACAGTAATCATCTGTGGTAGCTGAATTTGAAATGGAATCCTCAGTGCTTTTGTGTGTGTACATGCGCGTGTATGTGTGGTATTGAGTGGTGCAGTTAAGTGGCTCTCCTGTGTTTGGTGTTGGCTTTGGCTTCCACTGCTGCAATGTGGACCTCCTCCCCAACACATACGCATACACACACACACACACACACACACGCACACACACTGCAAACCTGCGGCCAAGGTTGTTATTACACTTCTGTCAACAGTCCCAATTGACATTTAGGATCAGATGCACTCAAGTACATGTAGATGCTTGTCCTTAGATACGCACAAACACACACTGTCTTCATCTCTGGGTCTTCCTGTGTGTCTCTCTCTCTCTCTCTCTCTCTCTCACACACACACACACACACACACTCTCATCATCTCTGGGTCTTCCTGTCTCTCTCTCTCTCTCTCTCTCTCTCTCACACACACACACACACATTCTCTTCATCTCAGGGTCTCTCTCTCTCCCTCTCTCTCGCATACACACACATACAAAGAATAAGGATGACACACAGTTGACTATGTTGTTGAGATAACAAATGTTTAGTATCTAAACACATTGTAACATGCATTGATGCACATGTACACACTAGTACATCCCAGCTTAATGATCGTGTTCTCTAACAAACATACATACACAGAATTAGAAAGCTGAAATTTTCTATTTGCATAGTATTCAGAAAGTCTTCAAAACACCCTCAGAACATCTTGTCATTTAGATCATTTTGCCTTATTTTTTCTTCTTCTATTATGGCACATAACTAAATCTGTTTGGATTTGCATTGGTTTTTAAAAATAGAGTAATGTCAACGTTTATTTATAGTTTGTAAGTGACGCATTGTGCAAACTAGTACAACACAAACCCAGTTAAAACCCCTTCAAGCGGGGCCGAATGTCTTCTGGCCAGATGACACCTCAAGGAAACTCTTTTCAGTGGGGGAATCTTGTGAAAACTTTGAATATTTATTGAGATGGGAGCATCTTATAGATGGACGTCCATTAGAGGAACTATCCACCTGTCAAAGTAAGCTGACAGAAGTTGTCTCTCAGCTCTCTTGCTTTAAAAAAGTACCTCAACAAGACTATGAAGGGCTTTTGGCGTAATGAAATGAAGATTGAACTGAGTTCTTGAGGGTGTATGTCTGTGGAGAAAATCAGCCACTGAGCATCACCATGTTAATCAAAGGCTGGGAGGCTAATTGTCATGGGTGGAAGGATGACTGCAAAAAATATATAGAGATCTATAGAATATATAGATCTGGAATGAAATGTTCCTCTTCCAGAGTGTTACTTTAGAATACTGGTGTGTAGACTGATGAATCAAATCTCTTTTAGATTGATAATGTGTAGAAAAGTTGAATGGATTTGGAGACACTGTAGGACTAACACTGTAGATATATCACCAGCTTCACAATACATTCTGTCCTCATGTGCTCCAACATGCAGGAAGGTATACATTCAAACGAAAAGGCAAACTGGTGCACACACAGACTTGTAAACAAATCATACTGTATACACACAACGCCTCCCAAGTATGCATGTCTGGGAACTGTCTGCTTTTTTTGTTTACACACAGATTTTATTGTTCATTGTAATCGGAGTGCAGAAAAATATGTTGAGCAACAAAAGCTAAGTATCCAGAAGAGTCCCTCTACCCCCCCTTCCCTATCAAAGACACACACACACACACACACACACACACCTCTCTCATGTTCTCCTTAATACACACACACACACACACACACACACACACACACACACACACACACATATATATACACAGAGCAAGAGAGACTTGATTTTTGGACCAGAGTAAACCTTGTAACAATAAAGGATAATATAGGTTTTGTGCACCAGTGCTAAATGCTTTTTTCCACTATCTGCTGCCAAGAAAGTCATTACTCCTCATGCTAGTGTATGCCCGATTTCAGTTGGCCTTCCCAATATGTTGACACTAATGCTTTTTCTATCAGCCAAATTGTGTATACTTGTGTTCTTGTTAAATCCCTAAAAGCTGGAAGTCCTAAACTTGAGTACAGTCAGTGGGATCTCTGACAGATAAAAGAGCTAGTCAGCCTGATTTGTGTATATGTGCACTTATGTGTGTGTATTTGTGTTTGTGCTTGTGTGTGTGTGTATGTGTGTCTGAAATGGAGTGTTTTGCACAGCTGTGTTTCCTTCGTTGTGTCTGTGTATGCGTGTTTTTGTTAGGTGTGTGTGTGCTCATATATTTGGGGGGTGTCTGTTGTACAGCATTTGACATTTGATGTGTCTGTGTCTCACTATGCATGTTGTGTCTAGGTCCTAATTAGCAGTGTGTGAGAGGGAGAGAGAGAGAGAGAGACACACACACACAGACTATGCACATGTAGAGTGTGTTTACGCTGCCAGGGGCTGGTCTTTGGCCTGTGGTGTGAGTCAAACGTGAGCTGAGGAGCACTTCCATTTTTGGGCTTTTGACTGGATTTATGTGTGAGTCACAGCAGATAGACTGCTGCTCCCTCGGCCTCATATGCGTCCCACACACACATGGACATGGACACACACACACACACACACACACACATTCAGTCTTGCACACACCAGCTTCTGTGGTCCTTCTCCTTTCTTATCTCTACATTCTTCCCCCCTCACATGACAGGATGGAACTGCAGGGGCCCTCCTCTGCCTCTTCTGAGGAAGAGCTAAGGAGAGAGAGCGAGAGTAAAGTAGAGAGAGAGAGGAAAAAGAGAGTTGGATGGGAGGGTGGAATGAATTGTTCGGTAGGGGGGTGGGGCGGCATGCTGATCTGTAGTGGTGAGTCCCGGGCGTTATTTCATCCAGGCACTGGGTTTACAGTTTGGGCCGTGCAGTGCCAGGTTAGCCACAGGCACAGGCAGAAAACTGAACATGATGTTGACAGTGTTTGGAAATCTCACCCACCACCACCCACCCCCTTCACAACCCACACACACACATACCGCACCCAGCAAACGCCCTCTTCCACACAGCTTCTGGAGATGTGTGTCATAGCCACTTTGTCAGTGGATGTGTACGAATGTGTTTTGCGTGGATGTGACAGTTAAGGGTTGTGTCTGTGAATGAGTGTGTGAAGGAGCATGGGGTTCTGTGTGAGCAAGTGTTCCCTGACTTCTGCATAATAGACTCATGTTGAGAGTTCTCGTCTGAGTACTGGCACTCGTCGTGAGAAGAAGGTGAGGCAGGGCCAGACAGAATAATAGACAAAACTGACTCTGTGTCTGTGTGTATGTGTGTGTGTGTGTGTGTGTGCTTGTCAGTGTCAGTGGGTATGTGTGTGCCCTTCCGTGTGTCCTGATGAGTAAGCTGTGAGCTTTGTGGGTCAGAGGGGAGTGGGTGCCTTGATGGATTCCAGAGTGTCAGCAGGGTGAAAGGGGGCCGAGGATGCTGGATGAAAGGCTTCAGAGGGAAAGACAAGCCAGAGGAAAGAGATAGAGAGAGAAGACAGACAGGCTGACACAGCCAAGGGTGCTCTAGGGGTAGGGGAGGGCTCAATAAGGAGAGCATGGATTTCTTGTTTTGCCAACAATTGGGAAATGGCATGGGATCCCCGACTCAGGAGTGTGTGTGTGTGTGTGTGCGCGCACATATGCATGTGTGTGCGTCTGTCTGTCTGTCTGTGTGTCAAGAACATTTAAGACTAGTACAGTACTATGTACATATACAAGTATGGAACACTATTTGAGACTTGGTGTACATGTGTAGAATTAAGGCTTAGCATTGGTTTTTAGAGAATGCAAAATAAGCCTCAGTTCTTACCAAATATGCATTAATTTTTAGCCACTTGTGTAAAATGTGAAATAGTAACAGCCAGCACCATTGGTCTTCTGATTCTCTTCTTAAAATCACACCTGATGTTTTGTGAGCTTCACAAACTAAACAATGCAGTCGTTTCAGCAAACTCAACTAAAATCCAAGTCAAACACCCAGTCTTATTCAAAGCCTTAAATGAACAGTCCTCCTAAATCCCATAACCCCTCTGTGTGCAGCTCTGCTAGTCCACCAGAAGGCCCGGATGGAGCGGCTGTGGCACGAGCTGGAGCTGAAGAAGAAGAAGCTAGAGAAACTAAAAGACGAAGTCAACCAGATGGAGAACGACCTGACCAGGAGAAGACTCCAGAGATCCAATTCAGTCTCTCAAATCCCCTCGGTGAGTTTATGGCATTTGACGTGGCCCAGTAAAAATATAATGGAGGGAAAATTTTCAGATGGTTAAGAAATGTTTTATGTTGTTTCGCTATGTGGGATGGATCGTGTCAGAACATTACGAGATGATGAACATCACCAACTTTGGGCCTCATTCTTGCAGGGAGATTTGTTCTTAAACCCCTAAAGATTTGTATGTTGTTGTGTGTTTACATGCTTTCTTATCTGGCACATGTTCATTGGTAAAAACAAAATCTACTCACCCACAAGAGCACTTGAGCAGTGACACAAGAGCACTTGAGCAGTGATTGCATTCAATCAATTCTGCAGTTTTGAAATATTATGCAACTTAATTTTTTTTTAAATTAAAGCTTTAATTTAAAGGTTATTATTTAAGAAAATTGTAAGGAAGATATGTTTGAATGAGGCCCGCTGTATGTATGTGTGTCATAAGGATGTATATTAACATAAATGTAACTTGGATTGTGAACATGCATTCATTTCATAAATAGGCTGTCAGTGTATTAACCACTGGGATTTGTATGGAAAATGAGAACACATCTCAGAGCAATATGAAACGCCACTGGCCAGATGTGTTTAGTGCAAAAAAGCAGTGGGTTTGGTGTTAGTGAGGAGACCTGATACTCGATACTGACATTCCTTTAAAAACCTGCTCACCACAGCTTGACAAAACCATCACTGACATTATCCGTTTTGTTTTGGAATCGTGATCAGTACTTATAACATACTCCACATTCTGTGCAACATAAAACCACACACCATTACTCCCACCCACATTTCCTATCTATTTGCCATGTTTTCTAGGTTATTGTCACACCGAATTTACATACATCTGCCTGCTAGGCTGTGTGTGTGTGAAAAGCAGATAGCTTATATGGTGTCCAGATGCAATAGTCGAGCCCAGGGTCACTTTGACATAATGTGGTTGGTAAGAGCCCATCTTTGGGCCGAGTCTCATTGGAGCTGCTGCTCGGAGAACAGGGCCTGGCCTATTTATTTTCCAAAGGAAGTCCTGATTCTTCTGAGAGTCGTGTTATGAGAAAACAGAGCCTCTTCCCTCTGCTTCGCTTTCTCCCTACTCGCGGCTCCCCCCTGCCCTGTTTGCATTTTGCCGCTCACAGCTGTGAGTTTGTTGAAATATTATCCTTCCTCCCACCACCCCCGCTTCCCCCCAAATTGTGGGAGTGCTCTAAATTTCTGTTGGATCAGCTGTTTTTAGCTGCCCGCCTCGTCTTGTTTTGTCAGGGGGAGTAAAAAGAGCAGTTTGAGGGCGAGCAGTGAGGTCTCCCTTTGAGGGAGGGAGACAGAGCGAGAGAGAGAGAGATGGAGCAAAAATGAGAGCAGCCAGCAGAAGAGAAGATAGGCCATGTAACAGTTTGGCTGATGTATTGCTAGTTGGTTTGTTATGGAAGAGCAGTGAAACATGGTGGCAGCTTAAGCCTGTCTAGGAAGGATTCAGCAACAGTCTCCCTCTAGCTTCTGGGGCTTGAGTCCCTCGTTTCCTTAATTATTGATTGAGAACTGAGTTGGAAAATAATGTCCCCATCCAGCAGCAAGAGTATTATTTGTGTGCCATTGGTCACAGAGGCAGCTTCGGAGGGGCATAAATCCACCAGCATGTTAGAAAATAGTTTTTGTGCAGTTGATAGCAGAGGTAAAGGGGCATAAATCCAGGAGCAGAGGAGTTTGAGTTTGTTTGGCCTCAGGGGAACTCACTCCCTCTGAGTCCATTAAAACTGACCAGTTACACTAACGGGTATTACACTGCCCCTCAATCTCTGATGTTCTCCACATGCTCACTGAGTGTACAGATGACCTCTGGTACAGATGATCTTCATTCAGGCTTTTTGCCTCTCAATGTCTCTGCATGTCTTTCTCAGGTGTGGCCACCTCCTCTCTCTCTCTCTCTCTTTCTCCCTCTCTGTTTTGTTTTGTCTACGTGTGACTATATGTTGTCTTCTCTCTCAGATTGAGGAGATGCAGCAGTTGCGGTGCAAGAACAGGATACTGCAGATTGACATTGACTGCCTAACTAAAGAGATCGATCTCCTTCAAACACGAGGTGAGCCCTCCCCTCCCCCTGTAGAATTTCTGCAGAATAATAGTAATAGCTCTTGCAAGGAAATGCTGTGAACTTGAGTGTTCTGTAACTTGAATGTCTTGAAAGTCTCTGTCAGCAAGCATTGTGTTACACTGCAAAACATCCTCTGTCCAGTCTTTGGCTGTGGCATTTAAACGCAATGCCACAAGGATCAGTATATCAGCTAATCCTGGCCTCTGCACTGTTTTAGAATGCATGCTTGAAGTCTGTGGGCTCTGCCCGGAATTCCATCTGATATTTGGTTTCGTCCTTTTTGCATTTGTAATCCACATCTCTACCGTTTTAGATTTGGACCCACTAGTATCCTGACTATTCGTACGCCTCTTGGCCATCTTCCACAGCTGTTGGTCAGCAATATGAACTGTCCAGGGTATCAGCGAATGACTGCCTGGCTTTAAATTACCTTTCGTTAGGCTTAGAAAATGTGATAAAGTATTGAATCCTGAGAGTTGTTGAAAGGGTTTAAGGGCCACCATGTATGTGTTTCTATATTCTATACTAGAGCACCGTGTATGCTGTATAGGCTGGGCTTTTTAAGAAACTGGTCTGGGGTTATCCGTTGTAGAAACCTCAAGAACAGGCTCATCACCTACGCACGTCTTGTTCTGTGTGTGTACGCCTCCACAATCCTCATGGCCTCCACATCCGCATTCTTAGCTTTGACAGACTCGAGATGTATTTCCGTCAACAGCTATTTATTTCTGTTGACAATGTTAAATTTATAACATAAGGAAAGAGGAGACATACCAACCCCCCCCCCTCCCGGCTCCTGGCACTTGACTCCTGTGTCTCGCTGTGCCGCTTGCTGCCCAAGTGCTGCTATTGTGCTGTTAACTAGCAGCAGTTTCCTGTATTGCATCCTGTGGCTAGTTGGTTGCAAAGGGATTTATTAGGCCCCCGGCACCTCTGAGTGTATGACCAGCATCTCAAAAGCATGAGCAGGAAGTTGATACACTGCAGACAAAAAACACTCTCTCTCTCTTTCTCTCTCTCTCTCTCTCTTTTTTTAAAACCGGTAGCCCAGTCGTCATGCATGCCCTGCACATTCTGTCTCCCTTAGTGGCCGTGAGATGACTCGTGCACATCCTGTGAAGTCATCACCTGACCCATCCTGTCCTACATTCATATGTGATTCATGTACTTGTGTGTGTGTGCGTATGTATCTTTTCTGCGTCTGTAGGAAGAAGTAAGTTGAACACGTGTCATCGGCTGACTTGGCAGAACTGTTTTATTCAAGAGGGCATGATTACTGTTTGAAAACAATCGACACATAATGTGTCACCCAGTTCCTCAGTGGATGACTGGGGCAGGCCTGTGAATCTATTCATATATTTGCTGTGTCTGAAAAAAAGGTAGTTTGAAAGGCAGAATGTTTCTTAATGACTGTCCCAGCCTTTCTTTTAAGTGTGTTGTCTGTGAGGTGTCTTTATATGGTAAGCTCTGTGTGTGAGACAAGTGTTTCACAGATGTTTGTGTGTGTGTTTGTGTGTGTGTGTGTGAGTGAGTGTGTGAGAGAATTGCTTGAAAGACCTGCTTCTCCCGCTTCTCCTATTTGCAGGACCACACTTCAACCCCAGTGCAATTCAGAACTTCTATGACAGCCTTGAATGCTTAGGTCCGGTCCCTCCGAAACCCAAAGGTACTGTTGGTAAGTTCTGAAAAAGGTGGCGTGTTCCTTTATGAACAGTCTGACCCTTTCACTGCAGCCTCTCTTTCTTTCTCTCTCCCTCTACATCTCGCACTCGTCTTCTCCTCCATGTTGGTGTACACTGTGGAGTACAGCTGGCTTTTATTCATGTAATGATGAATGAAGCATAGTACTGTAGGGCTAGTAACCATCCTTCCTTTAGTGTAGCTCTATACTGTCAAGGTGTATGGATTTCTTTATTTTGCCCATCATTCTCTTCTCTCTTCCGCTCTTCATCCCTTCATCACTCCTCTCTTCTGTGGGCCCACCTCAGTGCCAGAATACCCTGGCTCATTGGACAGGAGAGGACGAAAAATAAACGTCTCTTCCAAGTTAAAGATGGACGCCTCGGCTGCTCTTCCTCCTCCTGTCCCTCTGGGTTGGTTCATCTGTCTCGCTTTCTGTCTGTCTGTCTCTCTTCCTCTGTCTGTCTCTCTCCCTCTGTTCGATTCTGTTGTACCATATTGTCTTACGTTTCCTCTGCTGGGTCTTGTCTGTCCATCAACACTGCCCACAAACCTTTTCAGTGGAATTCTACCATGGTTTTTGTTATTATTGTGTTATGCAATTCAGAAGTGGTCTTGGTGAAATTATCCAGCAGGCTGTATATCTTTTGAAACACATTTTGAACTTTGTCTTTAAACTTAAGCAGTGCTTTGGCTTAAACTTAAACACCATCTTAAACTTAAACAGGGCTTTTTTAATTGTAGAGAAAAAAAAATAATTCAAAAGATGTGAATTGATCTGTCAGGTTAAAAAACACTCACGCTCCCTAGTTGCAATTGAGTGACAGTTTCTGTGTTGTCAGGGGAGTAAAACCAATAGCCCTAGTTAAAGTAACACATCTGTTTATTTCAGAGCGTCCGCAATGTTACACACAATATCCTGGCAGAAGAAAAGTATTCAGCATTACTTTATAAAAAAGACCAAAGCCCTTGAGACTTGAGTGTTTTGGGAAGAGGTTCTTGCTTGAATTGAATTCAGTGCCATCAGCAGTAAATATGTTATAAATATGACATAAAACACCATCATGACTTTTCTTGTTACTATTCATATACTGTTGTCTAATGTGACTAATTGCTCATGAAAAAAGAATGCTGCACCACACAGACTGCACAAAAAATGGAAGTTATACATTTTGCTTCAGTACCCAGCTATAAAGTTACAAACTTGTTTGGTGAGATGAATTTAGATGATTAAATTTAATACGTATCACATGCTATGTCTGGGTTTTTTACATTTACTTTGCAATTTCTAGGTCTAACTAAATTCATCAGCATATACAGTACATGTAAGTAGCTGTATTGATCATGACAAAAACTTGGTTACACTTGCAATTTACATTACACAAATATAAATGCATTACAAATACAGTCAGTTTCAAGGGATGCAGCTTGAGAATTTTGAAACATCTGACAGGATGCAGTTATGTCTGATTGTTTTGAACACCAGCTCCTGCGCTTAGTTAAAAGGCATTGCTGCAATTTACAGATTGACTTTAACCAAACTTAAAAAACTTAAAAAAAAAAAAAAAAAAACATTTATTTTATCTTGGCTTACCCTACCCTGTGGGGTTGACCGTCCTTGTACTGCTCTCCTTTTTACAGTGCAGAAGGGTTTCCACCATTTTGCCCTTTACCTTTGCCCTAAATCAGATTGCAACAGGTTATATCCTCACCATATATGTAGCACAGAAGCTGTGGGACAAGTTAAGATGAACTGTCACTGTGTGTTGAAACATAACCCTGTGGTTGCCCACATGGCACCTCAGATTTACACTCAGGAACTTAACTCTTTAGGTGCCTCTCAGATTTACTCTTAGGAACTTAACTCTTTAGGTACTTCTCAGATTTACTCTCAGGATCTTAAGTCTTCAGCCACCTCAGGAACTTAACTCTTTAGGCATAGGCACACCTCAGATTTACTCCCAGGAGCTTAACTGTTTAGGAACCTCTTAAGGCCCTGTCCGATTTCTCCTCCCTTAAATCTTGCACTTGATTTTGAGCTCCCTCCAAAAGAAGATACTCATTCAACAATGAAGTAAGAAGTGTTAGGGGTAGAAATATGTACCTATGAAACAGGACACTGCTTCATTCAGATTTGTGTAGCCGATGTCTTCACCTAGCCTATGTAATGCAGACTGACGATGTGCGCTACCGATACCGAGCCTACCGGCCCATGTACACAGGATTAATATTAAGATTTCTCCACATTTGTATAAACTACACATCCCAAGAAGTATGCAAATTAGATTAGAATAGCCCTTCTAGTCTAAACACCTATTGGAAAAAAATTGCCTACCCATTTGATGGCCTCTCAAAACACTCTTGCCAGATATTCTTATATCTATCTTGAGTGATTCAAACGTTCATGTTCTGACTTGACGAAAAAGTGCATATCCCAATGTATTTTCAAATTTGCATGCTTAATTGTGACATTGTATGTTGGCCATCATCTTTGTTCAACCGTTTTCTGGACGCTCACTGTTTAAATTTACAAGGTATCTAGGGTAATCATCCCTACACTTCATTCAAAGTCGGCACCTGACCTCCCTCTGGTTTTGGGGGGTTGAAAACCACTTCCCTTTGCTCTTAAAAGTATTGGGACACCCTACCCTTACCCGATAACGTGCAAAAAACAAGTGCCAAAAATGAGTGGAAGTGGGTAAAATGGGACAGGGCCTAAGTGTTTGGGAAAGTGTTTATGTGTCTATTTGTGGGGCCAGACTATGTGTGTGTTTGTGTGTGAACCACATGCTCCCTGTATTGTAAAGGCCAATCTTGGCAGTGGTTTATCTAGAATGGTGTATGACTGTGAGTTTCAGGAGCACTCAGTGTTGTTTTTCACTGTGGAGAGGGGATTAGACACTTATCTTTGGGAAACTAGGCCTCTGATAGCTCATTTGATGGAGGATCTGCAAACTTGGCTGGAAAGCTGCTTAGTTGGCATGATCTGCTATCCAAGCAGAGGGAGCTGCCATGTGTTTGAACATGCCAAATTATGTGTGCAAGTATAATTAGTCTCAGGAATTAATTCTGTGTATGTAAATAACACACCCTTCTCTGCCCCACACCCCCACTCCTCTGTCTCGTTGGCTTTTTTTCTCTCTTCCCCTTGCTCTCTGTCCCTCTGTCTTTGTCTTGTGGTCTTTTTCCCCTCAACTTCTGCACACCATCCTTCTCTCTCCATCCTTCTTTCTCTTTCTGTCTCTCTGCCCCCCCCCCCCCCCCAACACAGACTCCAGCAGCTCCAAGAGTGTAAAAGCGGTAGCCGACTCGGAGGAGGACGAGGGCACCCAGTGGAGCTGCACGGCCTGCACCTTCCTCAACCACCCCGCCCTCCTCCGCTGTGAACAGTGCGAGTTCCCGCGACACTTCTGAGCCACAACGGATGCCAAAACCGACGCCGGGCCCTGCACCGCACTAGACACCCGGAACAAAAAAAAAAAAAAAAAAAAACACGTCAAAACACCCACACACTCAGATAGAGCCAGAGAATGGATGCCTCTCCCTATCCATTCTTCTAGTCCTATTGAGAAAAACACGGACAGGGTTACAAGTAGTTTTTTTTTTGTTTGTTTTTTTTGTTTTTTTTTTTCATCTTTTTTTTAGTTTCAACTGTTTTCAAATGCTCAGTCATTGAAGGTTTGACTGGATAGAGTTGTGTCTCTTAAGCAAACCAACAAACAATCAAAAGAAGCAAAACAGCAACCAAAAAAAACAAAAGGAAGCCAGCAGCGCCGGCGGTACCTCTCCTTGGAGTGTGTGTGTGTGTACGAGTCACACACCACTACCCCACACTGCTCCGAGGAGCATTCCTCTGTCAAAAGGAGAGCCTTTGTGTTCCCTTCTTCAGTATTATCAGAGTACGGTGCCTCAGTAAGAAGGCGCACACACACACACACACACACACACACGCACTTAGTACATAAACACTGCCTGTACATGCACACAGGGAAGGCTGTGTGGATGCCAGAGACAGGGGCTCTCCTCCTTAAGGGCAGGGAGAAGAAACGGGGTCTGGATTCAAGTGTGTCTGTCCATGTGCCATGCAGGCCCTGAAGGGAAATCACACACAGACACACACACACACACACACATACGGTCCCTCAGGGCCAGATTGATGCCCGCATCTGAGTCGCTGTCTAAAGGGGCATACGGAAAGATTTGGCAGAGTTTCTGCCACTGATGGGGGAGAGAAAAAAGAACGCCAAACAATTTTGTTATTCTCCTTTTCTTTCAAGAGTACTCCTCACCAAACTGGTGTCTCTGCAACCTGTAGCAAAAAATCTACCAAAAAAGAGAAAAACTAAACTGCATGCTTAATGTGTACAGTCAACGGTGGAGAAAACTACCCCCCTGAACTTATACTGTATATAGATTTAGAATGTCCTTTTAAATGACGAAAAAGATGCCTCCTTCTCACACTATGAATCTCTTATATTTCTTGTAAGTATAGCTCTATAGACTTACAATAGAATAACTTTTCATATTTTTTTCCCTCTCTCTCCCCTTTTCCTCTTGAACATGAATAAGCACGGTTTCCCCATTTTTGTAAGCTTTTGAACTTGATTTCTATGAGGAGGGAAGCAGTGCCTTATGGGAAGCAGAGTTTTTTTTTTCTTTCTTTCCAGGATGTGTTTATGAAGCTCTGGTCCGCTTGCCCCTTCTTACTGCCGATACAAAGCTGCTGACGGTCCCACATACGATCTGCGCATGCAGCGGAAGTCGGAAGATGGAGTTATCTTTCTTTTGTTTTTTTTTCCTGGTCTCTAAAGATGCAAGAGAACTTTGGACTGTTAACAAGGACAAAACAAGCCCACAAAAAAAGGAATGACTAACCATCTTATCTGACAACTGGAATGTAGGTTTAATATTTGGGGATTTTTACACCTCTGTGCCAATAGAAGTGTGCATTTTTCTTGATGCACCCATAAACATTTTATAAAAAAAAGAAACTATATTCTCCAGAGTAAAGTTTGTGGGCTTGGACATTTTTTGGGGGCGAGGGGTGGGTGGGGGGTGGGGGTGATGTTACCCGGGTGTATGTGCGCAGCTTGATCTAAAAATGAGTGTTCAGCAAAGAGGGCTTTCACAAATGAAACAGTCATGGTGTTGGTTAGATTGGATTTACAAGTAAATATGAAATCAATTGATTACAGTCAACCAAAGCTCCAGGACACGGCAGGCTATGCATCAGGCAGCCTTGTCGTTCAAGAAATGCCTTGCACCTTTGTGCATCTACATGTGCCTGAAGGACTTGACCTCAGCTAAGACTCCACACGCCTAAACAGGTAGTGCCACAAGCGATTCTTTTTCCCCTTTTCCCAGTTATGTTGGTCCTAACTATTGATTTGAGAATTCAGTGTTTACTGTTTTATTGATTTGTACCTTAATATTTGAAGTTTCTTTTCCCTCAGATTTGTGAGAAAAAAAAAAAACAAAAAAACAAATCTCACGTGTTGCAATTTGCTGCCTCACCCTGCTGGATTTGAGTGCTATGTGTCCAAGTCATCTATGCCACCAGTCAAACATGTAATTTTCAAAAACACCACAGGGCACTACATGGATAGAATTGGTGGAAGGGTGGAGGGTTAAACTAATGCGATATCTCTGAAGCACTTATGTGATACTTTGACCTGTTTTAAAATAAAGAAAAGAAATCTAGTATCTGCTTCAGCCGTAGCCCAGTGAGACAAGTCTGTTCATACATGTTTTATTAATTAAAAGCGCAAAAAAAGACTAATTTGGATATCTAAAGTTGTTTTTTGATTTTAGCTGGGAAAACTGTCTTTGTAACAGATAAGTTATTTGTAAAAATAAAAAAAATCTATGCTGAAATTTTGGATAATTTCCCACCTGTTTTATGATTGTGTTGCTTTTTATTTTTCTTTCAACAATGGCGACTGACATGAACAACCGTGGAGCTATCCACTAGATGGCAGAAGAGCTGAGATTTGAAACCAATCCCTTGACATTTCAGGTTTCACTGACAAAACAACACGAATACTTAATATTGTTGAGCAGCAGCAGTTCCTTATGGCATGAGGCCAGATGAATACTTCCTTCCTGACATGATTGCGCTGTGCCACTTTTTAACTTATGATCTTGCAAATGGAATTATTACCAGGAAGAAATTTCTAGTGCGGAGAAAACTGAGCATGCCATCCTTCAAGTGTTGAAAATGTTTATTGTCAGTGAATATCAAGTTCCACAACAAGTTTACATTGGAGCTCATTGTAGTAACTCTGGCCTTCCCCACACCGGGGCTACAGAATAAAAAACAACTGTGTTTTTTTTTTTTTTTTTTACATAGCAGTTTTAATGCTTTTACATACAGGACCCTGTTCACTTCCTTTACCTGCCTTTACTGCTCCTCTTTCGGAAGCAAGACAAGATCCTCCACCAACCTCTCTGTGGGTGATGGGTCGGATCGATTTTTCAGTTCTTTTTTTTTTTTTTTTTTTTTTTTTTTTAAGGGAGTAGTGCATGGCACATTCACATTAAAGACACATTCGTTGTGGATGGTCTACAAAAAAAAACTAAATCAAAATCAAAAGAAGCAGGCTACTGGAAACAGGAGTCAGTGCTAGAGTTCAAAGGTCAGTAGTCTATAAGGGCAAGTAAAGGCTAAAGTTTTGAAGACATCAACAGCACAAACCTGAGAAAAATAGCCATCTGCAAGTCCATTTATAGAAAGAAGGAAAGACCTGAGAAGATCTCAGAACCTGGTTTTGTGCTTCTGTATCAGTGCCAGCAGTTGAGCCCTGTCCTGAACGTGGGGGTAGTGCCTCATGACATGGTCTACGGTGCTCGGGGGGAAAATGGCGCTCAGCTGTGCCCTGATCACCTGCCTCTTTTCATCAAAAGAGTTGGTGCCTCCACCTACTGCTGCCATCCCCTTCACTTCTGCCTTTGTCTGACCCCAGCTGATGTCACCTAATGACCTATGACCGCTGGACAGCCTTTGGTGATGCTTGTCTTCCAAGGAGAGGTGTATGGCACCATGACCACGGAAATAGTCTGCATGTGAGAGCGCTGGCATGTGGCCGTACAAGTGTGGATTGCAAGTGAAAAGTGTGTCCAGGGGAGGGTAAGCACCACAAGGCATTGTGGGAGTGTAGCCACCCTCGGGCGCGTAGAGGCCCAAACCACCGTTTTGGGGATGATCAAAGTGCTCACTGACCTCAGGGGTCATCCTGTGGCCAGCGGATGTGTAGAAGCCTCCGCTGATGTGACTGGAGCTGCCTACTCCGCTGCTGGCCAAAGAGCGGTCATGTTGGGCCTCGGGCGGCTGATACTGATGTGGCAACGACTCCTTGATCATCATCATGGAAAACTTACTGTCCAGTGAGCCGAAGCCATGGTCGCTGTCCCCACGACCATTGTTGTAGGAGTGCAGGGAGCCGTGCATGTTGGCTGGGCTTTGTCTGCCTCTGGGGCTACTGGATCGCAGCACTGGAGAGCTCCGGCCCTCTTTACCCACACAGGGCACCACGTCGGGGAAGTAGCCTGAACAGGAGTATCCCAGCCCTGTGTCGCTGAGAGACAATGCATATGGGTGGAGGTTGGAAGTAGCAGTGATGGAGGCCTGGTGAAGCGCCTGTTCTTGCTCGATAGCTGACTTGCTCTTTGCTCTCAGCTCGTCCGCCACGGACAGCTGCGATTGGTCGGCACGCTCAGGGTGGTAGTACTTGCACTTCAGGCCATAAGTGCACTTCTTGCCTGGAGAAAAGAGAAGGATGAAGGGCACGGTTTAGAGGGGAGAAGACGTATGGAGATGAAGTCGTGGAAGGATATATGGCAGTATATAGTATATACACACAGCAGCAGCAGATGTACCCTAGTGTCTGCTCCGAACTGTCAACAGTGAGGACATGCATTTGTTTGAGCGTCTCCCCCCTTCTCTTCCTCTTGTCATGCACTGTAAACACACTTAGCAATGCAAACAAATTAGCCCTCATCCTGCAACCTGCACCGACTCCCCGTTTCCTCCGGTTTCCACCCCCACCCATAACCTCCCCTGCCCCTAAACCCTAGCCTACCTCAATTGCACTTTTACACTAACAGAGAAGGTACTTTATGCCTGACAATGGACAGATGTGAAATCAGTTGCTTAAAAGTGCAATTATACTCAGGCCTGATCAGGCGAGGGAGGAGGGGTTGATTAGGAGGCAGAGTGGCTCAGTCCTTATTCAGCAGCCCCTCAGCCAGGTCCCAACATTCTGGCAACACTGAGACTGCAACAGACTGCCAAATGAAATTGCAAAGCTGCTCACCTGCTATAAACCGCCAGCCACAAATCCACCTCAGCTGTTTGGAGCAGAGCCGCATTCAGCTGAGGAGCTCTGTGGTGAGCTTGGGAGCTTGGAGTATCTTTACATTCTCTACATCTCCCCACCTCACCTCACACCACCCTACCCTACCCCACCCTAGTTCTCCATCCTCCGCTCAAGTTTGAATGTGGAATTCTTTTCAAATATTTAATCTGTTTCTGAGCACAAGGACAATGTGAGGCACTAATATGGCCTCACATGATTTAAATGGTTTCAGGGTTTAGAAACAAATAATAGGCTACTGACTGTCAGGTAGTTGAGAAGTAATACTGACTCGTGACTACAGATAATGAAGTGGCATGCATGCACAGTTTATAGTATGCTATACAACATGCCATGGTAACTAAAAATCTGTTATCCTTTTTAATATAAGGATTTGATTACAACCCTATATGACTTCATATCTCTCATTCCATAAATGGTTTGCTGCTCTGCTCACCATATGGGCAGGGCTGCTGCTTGTTCTCAGGCACTGTTGGCCTTTTCCTTAAAAAGTTGTCAAGAGTTGGACCATTCCTTCCAAGTGGATCCTCAGGGGGCATAAACCTGCAATGAGATGTAAAATGGTCAGTGTACACCTGTTTGCTGTTCTTACACTAGGCCTGTGTCTAAGCATATGTGCTGTGGGGTATGGGTTACTCTCCAAGACTGTTATTGCTAATCAAAATCCATGACTTTAGGCCTTCCTACATGGGCTTATTTCACAGCAGCCATTTTTCCAATAAGTAGCAGGGTAAGCACTGTGTTATTAACGACAGCCAATAAGATCATGATTAAGTGTAATAGAATCAGATTCCTTATTCAAAACACATGTGGTTACCCTGTGGCCCTGTGGGAAAAATGGCTGCTGTGAAATAGGCCCATGTAGGAAGGCCCAAAGTCATGGATTTGGAGCTGCCTTTCACATAAGTTTCAGTGGGATGTCTTCAAAGAAAATGAAAAGACAAAACATACGTGTCATTGGCAAACGTGTACATCAGCAAACGCTCCTCGATAAACTTCTTCCACTGTGGCTTTTCAATTTGCAAGTCTCTGTAATTATCATTGGACACAATGATACCGTCTGATTCATAGGCCAGGTTTATAATATATCGGTCATCGTAGCACACAATCCGCTTGCCATTGACACAGCGTGATGGCGTAAACACAAGGATCTTTTTCCGTTCCAGTTCAGTAAGGATATGTTGATCTGATAGTAAGAAATCGTTTGAAAATAGATGTACACATTATTATCAATCACTGGTCATGCTGTACATAGACAGAGAGAAATACAGATTGATACAGAAACAGAAACACACAAAATGCTAAAATGTTCACACAAAATTGTCAGTCTGCATTTTAATATGGTTATCAAAGAAGTTTTATTGGAAGGAATTCTACAGGCCTATTCAAAACAACAGCCATATCCCCATCTAGTGGACAGTTAGTTTCACAGCAAACATGCCAAGGGCCTACCTGTAATGGGTGTCTCAGGTCGCGGCTGTTCCTTCCTCCACAGAGGCACGAAGACGGTAATGTCCCGCATGCCTCGATCCCAGAACCACTTCACGGCCAACTGCACTCCGTGACATGAAAACACCTGTTTGTTTCCATGGCTGAAATGTATTAAAAGATCATTGTTAGATCTCTCGGTAGGCCTATCGCTTGTTATTGCCTCATTCATGGAACATCACAGTCAATATAAGACTCAAGTTCTAACATGAGGGGTGCCACCATCGTTATTTCAAAATAGGCAGTCAGACCTTGAGGTCCTGAGCAACTATCATTCTCGGAGTAGACTACTTATGGAGGGAATGCATACTGGCCTATTGGTTTTCAAATAACCCCTCAGTTGGACTAAAATATGAGACAGATAAACACAAGAACTTGCATATTAGCAAACATTCAAGATGGCGCCCTTTGGGAGAGGGATTTCTTGTGTGTAATAAAAAGGTCCAAGGTTCTTGGATTATACTAACTAGAAGTGTCATCAACATTATGCTACACTTCAAAATAATATGCTGGATTTTTCAGAGAAAATGATTTGATGTGTGTATGTGTGTGTGTGCCATTGTTAAATGCTCTCCTCAGCTGGCCGGTGAGACTTTTAATTTACCTACGATCTGTGGTAACCCAAAAGTGGGGCTTCCCCTCCCCACCCTTCACCAACAGGATGTGGTTGTCAGTTTGCATATGTGCACTGCATATGTGCAACCTGTGATGGAACTCCACTGTCAAACCCTTGTGAGACAGCTCCAGAGTGCAACAAAGAGGACAATGCTAGTGAAATAGAAGTGATTGACAAAAGACTCATATCTGGAGATAGTTGGAAAGTCAGTCACATGTCACAATCTAAGGGGACTTCTCTGTGTGAAACATAGTAGCTCATGACTTCACTTATGACTTCAACCGCTTGAATATCCAATGAGATCTTCAATGGCAGTTGAACATGAACATGAATTTTATTGTGACACTGCACAATAGTTTACTTTAATTCATTGAATACTCCACTTTAAGTCATTCTGTCCTCCAGCTAGTGTTTCCCCACAGTTCGGCTCTTAAATGCACTGGAAATGATGCCAAACTATCATCTGTGTGGAATGATCCCATGATTTTGACAAGAGTAAGCCCAAGAATCCATTGGCCCATGATTAGGCTATGTGCACTTCATGATAAGACTCAGTCCACTGACTTTTATTGGCGCAACATTTAACTATAAGTTCAGCTTCAATATGAAAGCTCATGAGTAGAGTAAATGTGATTAAAAAGTATGCAGTACACAATGACGTGTGTTGATACATGTAAGTTTATCCTAAATTTCCTTCTGGACAAATAAAGGTTACAGAACATTCAAACACCTTAGCAGCTCATACTGACACTGGAAACACAACTCTAGGAGGGAGATAGAGCATTAGCTACATAGTTGAGGGAGACAGAGAGAGATCTACATCATGTCTGCATGGTTTATCAGTAGGTCTGGTACAAAGGGTGTCAAGATGCTGAGCAAAATATCCCATAAATGTCGACCTTACAAAGTTACATAGACATAGAGCAGTGTCATGCCAGAGAATGCCAGCCTTGTGTCCCCATCATGACTATTTGTTCCCTCACTGCATGTTTGTACATGTCTCCACACACACACATGCTCTATTTTCTTCAGGAAGTCATCTCTGCCTTTTACTTCTTGTTGTCTTTAAGAGGAACTGCCCTTATCTGAAACCATTTTGTCTTGGATCTTTGCATGTTGCTATGGCAACCTCTTCTAACTCACAACAACAATAGTTGCAAGTTGCCCAATGAACTCTCTCTCTCTCTGTCTCTCTCTCTCTCTCTGTCTCTCTCATTCTGTGGCTGTGTGCTGTAAATAGGGATTTCTCTCATTCTGTCATCATGACATCATTACTATTTGTACTATTTTTGAATCCCATTTTAAAATAGTCTTAGCATGCTTACAGCTTCAGTGACCCCTTAATACTTACAGCTTCAGTGAGCAATTAAACCAGTGCCTTTGGCTTGAGCACCATTCAAAGCACCAGCAATTGCACTTTTCACCTGGCTAAGGTGAAAAGGCCTTTGTTTTCTTTGTCATACACATCAATTATACTCAAAAATAAAGGAAACACAGGTTTACACACTAGCTGAGGTATTCATCAATAGTATTGTGAATAGACAGAGAGGTTCCACCACCTACAATAAGTTAGCACAGCACATTGGCACAACTCTCTAGCCTCTCTAAAGTCATCAGTTTTTCAACTGACCAATAGAAAACCCACTCCTCGCTTTTGAAAATAGACTGTAGTTTAGATCACTTCACAAATAGTGAATAGTGTTTGAATAGTACTCACCTCATGGCTACGTTACTTCCATCAATGACCACTGGCCTGAAGTTACTGCTATGGTTCCTGTCCAGCGGTGTAGGGCTCCGAGCGGGTGACACGGTCCGAGGTGGGCTGCACCCTCGGGCTACCAACTGTGGGCTGCTGTTGGAGACTCTGGAAGTCTTGGTGGCACCCGAAGGCACTCCATTGGCTCCGCATTGCCCGTTGGCACTGGTATACGTTTGGCTGGTGCTGCTGGTGCTCTTGTGGCAGGTTTTGATGAGCTCCTCCAGGATGTCGTTGGTTTGGGCGTCGTGGCACAGGCTGTCCAGCACCCGCATGATGTCAGCATGGGAGTAACCCAGCTTAAGAAAACGCTCCACTTTGCTCTGTTGTCTATCCATGGCAGTCTGCATGTATGCGTTTGGACGTGTGTGTGTCTGTGCTGGTGCAGCTCTCGCAGTATGATTTGTTTCAGTCTGAGTCAAGTGTGTGTGTGTGTTTGTTTGTTTATATGTGTGGTGTGTCCCCGAGTTGTAGTCTCTGTGTAGTAGTCCAATAGTATAGGGTCACTGCTCCATGTCTGCACTGGATGGCAGGTCCTGATCTAATGTGAATGTAACCTCTTGTGACAGCAGCACTTTGACTTCACTCAGCTTCTCTCTCGTTTTCTTTCTCTTTCTCTCTCTCTCCGTCTCCGTCTCTTGGTGGGGGAATCCTCTTGGTTGCCCGCCCCCCTCCTCTAACTCATGACACTTTCCATGACTGACTTGTCAGTTTTGGAACAGTTGACTCTGGCCGGTGAGTTGGTGGTCTCCAGGGAGTTGAGGGTTTTTGGATGGGGGCAGAGGGGTGGTGCTGCTGCTGGTGGTTGTGGTGGAGGAAGAAGAGGAGGAGGAGAAGAGTAGCGGGATGTTGTCGAGACGGCCTCAGTCACTGTAAACACAGGAAGAGCGTGGCTGAAGTGACAGGGAGTTTCAGAATCTTTTTTTGCCTGTGGTGCACCACTCTGATAGAGATCTGCACTGTGCAGTGCTGCATTGGGAGTGTGCACACAGAAATACACACATCGTTGTACGTCACACCCTAGGTAGCAAAAAGCCCCCTCTCTAACCCAAAGTTTGCATGTGTGTCTGTGTGCATGTGTGGTGGTGGTGGTGGTGGTGGCGGTGGCATGGTGGGGTGGGGGTAATCATGATGAACCAGGTGGAAATCATGATGAACCTTATTTCTGCAAAACCCTTCCTTCTCCCCCCTCTCTCATCACACTGGAAACTCCCTGTTCCCTGCCAAGTTGCTTTACTCATGTAGGTATTTGTTCCCCTGCACTGAAGTCAACATCCACAGACCTGAAATAGCATTGAAGTCAATCAGCTTCCTTACTATGGTTTGCATAAGCACACACATATATATCCTAGATTGCCAGAATGCTGTATGTCACTCTAAAATTACAGGCATGCATAATATGTGGTGCACTCCCTATCTTCAGGCATTGGAGAACAGTTACAAAAGACACTAAAACATTCTTTTTAACAGGGAAGGGGGAAATGTCAGGTACTTCTTTCAGGCCAGATCTGGTTTGGCCACTTACTCACAGTTAAGTTTAGCAAGGCTGGGTGGAGCAGCCACAAAGTAGATTTTGATATCTTCCTTCAAGGTGTTTTTCTGACTGATTCTTCCTTGTGCCTATTTATAGCAAACATAACATTCCATCGTGGGGTCGGCTGGATGATTGCAGCCTTTGTTTTTGGGCAAGGAACATACCAACAAACAGACAACGGCTCCGTTAATCCTGCCTCACCATATGCTCCAATAAAAGCACATGTCAGCTGTTCCCTGACCATTCAGGAGCATCGCTGCTCTTTACTTGTAGACCTTCGGGATAACTTCAGATAAGTAAATAGGAGTTCTGGAACTTCTGTCTCGCCACGAGAAAAACATTCAGAACAGGTCAGGGCAAGTCTCTGATTGGTTTATTCCCCTGTTCACTCACCACATCCTGCTCTTGTGGTGCTACTATCTCTTTCGTCCAGTGACCCTGTGCGATCTGTCTGTGTCTGACAGCTGTCATTCACTGTCTCCTTCAGCTCCTCATAAAGTTCTCACTCTTCTGCTGGTTGTAGGTTATAGTCCAATAACAGCCCAACTATTTTTTTCCTGCAATGTTGCTACATGTTTTGTAGTTCGTGCTAGAGGTGGTGGTTACAAGAGCACTGAGCTCTGCCCCGCTGAACACAAGCAAGTGAACTGAAACCCTGTGACTCTCACATACAACGACGCGGCACTAAATAACGAATAAAAACAACAAACAACACTCAGTCAGTTCAACCCAAAAGAACCTCAAACCCAGCCACTGTGTGTGTGTGTGTGTGTGTGTGTGTGTGTGTGTGTGTGTGTGTGTGGGAGAGATACTCACAGTGTAGGCTCGGCAGCAGACAGCTGTGTTCCCCGTGGCTGCCTGTGTAGGCTTGTCTAGCTCTGGCTGCTGTGGCCTCGGCTCTCTCACTAAGCTATCCGCTGCTAAGCTCTGCTCTGTTATCTCCCCAAACGAGGAAGTGGCTGCGCTTTTTTTTGTTTGTTTTGTTTTTCTTTCGAGTCGTACCGGCAAGGAAGCAGTAGAGTAAAAGACAGATTGGTAGGGGAGGGAGAAGGGAGAGAGAAAATGAAAGACACATTACCTCTAAGAGAAGGAAACAACCTGGTATGTGTAGAAGAATAGGATCTTTTCTCTTCTGAAACGCAACTTCCTTATGCACCTTGAGAGTTTGCCTTAGGTGGTCTAGACCCAGGCTCGCATAGAAGGACTGCTTTAAATCTGAAGGAGTTGTTGGTCTAGCAGGTCATGTGATAAACGCTAGCCGTCCTCACCACTCTATATGCATGGTCCCATGTGGTTTGACTGCTGACACAATACAGGCGTTTAGCCACAAGTCAAAACCCTGGGAAGCCTCTGGGTTGTCATAACCTCGACTTTCAGCAAGTGCCTAACACATTTATCTCTCACTGTCTTTGTTCAAATTTAATAATAAAATACAGGAAATTTGGAAGAAGTATTTAAGAACAGATAAAATGTACATCTTATTCTGGATTCAGTCTTACGCCACCCCCATATTTGTTGCCCCAGCAGTGTTTCAGTGACCAACAATCACAAGGGAGTAACCTGTTGGCTGAGTCACTGTTTCACAGTCAGATCACTGATGGACATGCCTAGCCTGCCATAGGCTGTTGGCAGATATAGATGTGATAGGGGTCTCGAGATCAGCTGCTGATCTCACCTTGGTCAATATGGGAAAAGCCAATGGCCTAAGAGTCCCAATGAGGCAAACGGGCAGAATTGTACAATGTACAATGAAGCAGATCACGAGAAACCTAAAGCATGTTTTGGGTGGCCCCAACTCATAATGCCTTGTCATACTTATGTCATTGCAGTGTCTCTTTTGGGTCAGCCAAGGTGAAATGAGCACCTGATCTCGAGACCCCTGTCAAATCTGGATCTGCCAACAGGTACTGGCAGGCTAAGGCATGTCCATTGGTGATCTGGGTGTGGAACGATGACTTTGTTAACAGCTTACTTTCTGTCACTGGTGTACTGGTGGGGCAACAAATTAAGGGGGTGGCCAAAGTCTGAATTCAGAATCAGAGGTATATTTGATGTGTTCTTCAGATTTTCAATATTTTATTATATCTGCATAAATAAAGTAAGAGATAATTATGTATGGTCCTTACAGCATTGCTAAAACAAAACGTGGTGTGCCTATAACTTTTGGAGAGAGTCCCCTAAATCCTCTGAGCAGATGCTTCCTTCGCTTGCGTGTCAGACATCCAAAATATGATTATGATTTGCAGATAACTGTTTCTCAAGTGTCAATGTGAATAAAATATTCCTGGTTAATAAACCCTCTAAAATGAAGCTTAGCCAGCTGCAGAATGCAGGTGAACACAAAAAGGATAGTAGGAAATAGTAAGAATGGATTTATTTCCTGAAATAGCAGGGCCACTGCACACATACACAATGCATTATACCTTTGTTCCATTGATATGGCCAAAATGTGTTAGCACAGTAACAAGTGTGTGCTTTAGTGGCTGTGAAGAGAAAAAAAGAGAAAACGAGGAATATACGTAGTCCATTGAACAGGCCTAGTATTACTGTGTCAAGCCACAGTGTCAACAGCCAGTGATGAACAGGGAAATGGCAGTACCACAGCAGCACACTAAAGGAATTGTTACGGGAATAAGGATCAGGACTGGCCAAAATCCAGGAACAGTTCCAACTTCACAAAAGGCTCTTCATGTGCCTGCTAAAAAAAACACAGGCGAAGAGGAACCAGGATATTGATGTCTTTGTTATCCTAGAATGTTGCTGTCATTATTTATTTATTTTAGACTTTCATTTGAGTGACTGTCAGTGACAGTTAACTCCATCATCAGCAATTTTAGTGAAACTTTTTTTTCTGTGATACAGAGCCATTTCAACTGATGCAAAATCACCTTAAAATCCCTCAGTGTGGAGTCATAAATGACATTTCTGCAGCCTCTGCAGGAAGTCTCCTCTGCCACAACACTTTGGCATGTGCCAGGTTTTGGAGTTAAATCTTTGGTTTGTAAGAAATTGGAGACTGAGACATACAAGAATAATATTATGCTAAAGACGCAAGAGGGCTGTGGAGCTTGCGTGGACAAGGATAGCATTTATTTAATAAAAAAGCAATGTGTTCCACAGAATGCACACACACACACACACACACACACAGAGAGAGAGACACACACAAGGTCTTTAACATTAACTTTGACTTACAGTTCTCGTATTTGAACCAGATCTCTACTTCCTTGTAATTTAGTGTCCAAGCCCTTTTTTCGGTTCCTCAAATGATTTTTTTGCAACACTAATGTAGGAAGATTGAACATTACTGAAGAAGATAACCACATAGGAACACAACATCTTGCTATAATCCATGCAAGAGACAAACATGCAAAGCATATAAAGCAGGGGAAAAAAAACTTTGAAGCAACATAATCTCCTACTGATGTTGTGATGTTGTGATGTTGTGAGATTGTTATGATGTTGACATTGGAGGCTGCTTCTTGTGTAGGTTGTGTAGAGTGTTTCCCTCCTGCTCTCTGCTGTGTTTGACTCATCAGGTGCACTGAGGCAGATGACAAGAGGGGTTTCCCAATAGAGAAGTAACTAGTTTCCATTTAGCAAGCCTAACGTGGAGAGACCCAGTCTTTTTTTTCACCTTGTAGAGGTTATTTTTTCCACTCTGCTCAAAACAGACAACACCAGAGCGTGTGACAGTAAGGCAATATAGTTTCGTCTCTTTGATCGCCCCCGTACACTGCCAGCCACCCCCTTTACCTTGTACACACCCTCACATGTTTTCCCATTTTCTAGCCATGAGATGTTTAAACACAGATGAATTTACTGGTGGTGTGGGTGAAACAAAGTGACTATGTGAGATTTTTGATAGACCTCAAGCAAAAAATACTTTGTTTTTCGGAAATGGTGCAGCAAGCCATGTGCAGGGCGGTTCCAAGTAGTTCCAGTTAAATTCAAGTTTATTGCCCAGGCAGAACTCTGCTCTGAGATTGTGTTATGTGTTGGCATTTTGCTGTTGTGTCGACACACTTCAAATGCAAATTAGTCATAAGAATAATTTGTAATTTACCAGAAAACTAGTTTTTCATTCCTTTTTCATTCCTTTTTTATGATGGTTCAGTTGGGTTTGCTTTCACTGTTAAAGCAACACAGAACTGACACCCTGTGGCTCATTTTGGGAACAGACACAACACAAAACATTTGGACAGCATTTGGTATTAGTTGTTTGCAATATATAATCTTAATGTTTGAATTGTTGTCTTCTCTTTGTCTCTCTCTCTCTCTGTATGTATGTGCCTACAGTAGGCCTATTTGAGTCTATGTGTAAAACAAAGAGGGAGGCTATACTGTACATAGAGATAAAGTTTAGATAAAAGGAGATTGAAAGTAGGAGGGTTTGATAAATAACCCTTCTTCACTTCCTCTTTTAGGCCTTATCAACAGTTATCAGGAAATTGTGTTTGGCTCATTATCATGTCTGCAGACAAAGCTTTCCGTCATAGTATATAACATTGTTTCCATTACGTACACCAAAAACTACTTTCAGTAGAAACAACACAGGTACATGTACCAGTGGCAGGACAAATCAAATATTCACATACATACAAGACATATATTCTGACATTTTGAAAGTGTCAATCTTATACACAACAAACCCTATTCAATTATTCTAATGAATGCCATTTTATAAATAGGTTTATGGCTCTCTTGTGTTCCCTGGAAGCAGACAACTGTATTTTCAGGTAACAATACTTGCAGAGGTTTAGAGTTTGTTTACTGAGGACTCCTGGTGGACAATTAAGTGAAGTGAACCCTTGGTTGAAACTTTGAGGAGCTGTGAAACTAGCTTGTCCTATTCATAAAACGTCAAATGTCATGTCAGAATGACTACATGATAATATTGCTAAAAAAGGATGAATCAACTTGCTGACATGGCAGTTTGTGGTGGCAAAAAAATAAAATGCATGACACTGACGTTAATGAAATTCGATGCCACTGCCATTGCTTTTCTTGGGGATTCCCGAGCAGGGATTTCGCACATGACTTTGGACCTGCCGACTTTGGTCAGACGACTCCTTTCGCTGTACACGTTGGACAACAATGATGACGTGGTTGCTCAGTTATTACCGCTATGTTTATATAAGAACAATAAATCAGAGCCGCCTCAGCTAGCAAATGTGCACCAGCAGATGAGATACTTCTCTTGTCGGAGCAAATCAATCTATCGCATCATGTGTGAATTTAGCTGTATGTCTGCTGTTAGCTAAATGATTGCTCTTTTGGGAAATTACAGTAAATTTGGACAAAGCAACAAAGGACAAAGTAACAGCCTCACGTTTGGTCAGTAGAGGGCGCCAAAGCTTCACTTCACAATCTCCACCACCACATCTCAAAAGTACCTAGTGAAGCAAGCAAAAGTTATTTGCTGTCAAACCCAGCAGTCAAGTATAGAAATCTCCCCCAATCTGTGCACTCATAGGACCCCTCCCCCATACAGGTCCAGCACTGGCAGGATTCAGTGAATGACCGGCGTGTTCACACGTCATAAAAGAGCTGTCTGCGGACTCTTCTTCCTCTTCCTTCCCCTCCCCTCTCCTCTTCCTCTCTTCACCTACAGGTTGGAGCTACACCCTGTAGCCTACACCAGCGGGCTCCACCGCTATACAGTAATATATTGAGCTGTAGCCAAGTGGTTATGACTGGTTTCTCCCCATCTGATTAAAAGCGTTAAACCTGGTGATAATTTCCCTTAAGAGGCCATAACCACAGGGCCATTTCTGGCCAAGTCAAATGATCAAGTTCCACGACAGAAAATGAGTTCAATCAATTCTAATCAACATGAAACAGCCTGTTAGCTACAGTCTAGGACAAGAGCGGTCTGAGTGAAAGCGATTTTCTCACAGGCTGTTAAACATGTTTGTCTCCATTGTCATACTATACAGTTTTATGTGGAAAAGATCCAAAAGCATTCATCCCCTAGTTTATCTGTTGGCAGGTGTGGACTCTGTGTGGTCCCACGGATACCCAGAGCAAAAAACAGCCAATGCTCTCATGCCAGTGTGTTTCCTTTTCATGACTTGGCCACAGTTCTCGGCTGTCGAGATGAAACTGATCTCAAGAATTTACAGATTTGACACACATTTGTAGTGAAAGCCTCCATTTAATTTATTACTAATCGTCATGACTCTGGACAGCTGTGCCTGTGTTTGTTTATGTGTGTCTGTGCATGTGTGTGTGTATGTGTGGTTCACGCATGCATGAGCATGTGTATGGTGCACATGTGTGCACAGAATGTGGTTTTGTTTTTGTGTACATGTTGAATATTTGTGGCCCGGCATTTGTAGGCCTTTGTGTGTTCACTGATTAATGACCCACACAAGTTCCTCTCTCCACATGACTCCACTTACAGCAAACCTGCCTGGAATGACACTGTGACATAATGCCACAATGCTTCGCTTAATGAGTAAAATAGTTGGGATGGTTGTTACCAAGAGAGTGAAAAAATGTGTGTGTGTGCGTCTGTGTGAGAGAGAGAGAAGCTGACCACAGAATGGATGTTCTTCTGGATGTTTGTCTCAAGTTGTCATTGGCTCTTTAGTTATCACAGGTCATTTAGATTGACAACAAACTCTTTGGTTACGAAAGCCACAGTCATTCGGGAAAGCAGAGAAGTGAAATGTCATCAGCATTATTTATGTATGTTCATGGCTGTGGCTTATAGCAAATTCCTGCGCCATGCACCCGCAGACTGGCTCAAGCGGGCGCATGTTTATCTGCAGGCATAGGCAACCAAAAATATGTAATTTAGCTCACATATCATGCCATTAATGTCTCTCGGAGCCCATCAACACCAATCATTTCTGCCAACACGCCAGTCTGCCAGTCTTGGGGACTACCCTGGCAAATGTTTCAGGTATGCCATAATAAAAGCGACTACTTCCCACATGTCACCAGCCAATCAGCTCAACCAGTCACCAATCAGAAGCAGAAAATACAAACACACTGTAGTGTCCTCTGATGACTTGACTGTGCGCTGCTGCATTTGACAATGGAGACATTCATTTGACTGGAGAAAAACAGCATGAGAGGATCCACCCTTGGATAGTCCTCCATTTTACACACAAGCTAAGAAGTGGAATCAGTGCAGTCCACTGTGTGCCTGCCTAAAACATCAGACCCACAATGCCCTTTGGATTTCTGATTTCAAACTGGCTGAGCAACTCAATGAAAGAAGAAAGGTTTGAAGTTACTGCCAAAGACAAGTCATTTTATCATAGTTTGTGTGTGTGTGTGTGTGAGTGTGTATTGTCTGAATGTATCCAGCCACTGTACTCATTTTCCTCTGAAAACTGTGATGGTATCAAAGGAGAAGGGTAAAAAAAAGAAAAAGAGGAAGAGAGGTAAAGAAAAGAAGAGAGAAAGAGAACAGAGGCAAGTCACTGCTTATTGGTGCAGTTTGTTAGCCCCAATAGGAAGTAGGTTGCACTGATCTCTGAACAGCTAAGAGGTGTTGGTAGGCCTAATGTCAACATTAATGTCAGCCGGAGCCCAGTTGTGTGGGATCCTGAATATCCACCTTTCTTTTGCATACTGCTTTCCTTGCCTTAGTCTCCTAAGATCACCTTGAGCGTCTCCCTCTCTGAAACATGAGCTGTAGAGGCCAGGCTTTAGCGCACTGATTGGAGGCGACAGTCCATGTGCTGCGATTTGCTTTGTTCTCCTTTTTTTTTTCAAAAGCCAGCCGCATGTTCAGATAATCAGGCGATTCTGTTGGAATCATTCCCATATCCGTCGGGCATATGGAAACCATCACAGGTAATTGTTCCTCAGCTGTCAGCTGGGACAGGAGGCATTTGAGTTCTGCTTCCTTTTATGCAACCTTTTTTACTTTTTTAATCTCTTTTTTTTTATCTCTTTTTTTTCGGTGCATATTGGGGGTCTTCGGTTACTGCTTTCTGCTGGCCAGTGTCATGATGTTTCATTGGCTTTATCAGAAGTAAGAGAGGCCAGGTGTATAAACACAAAAATGTTTTATTCTCTCTGACAATATAGAACACATATCAAATACTGTAACTGGTATTGCCTCTGAGATAGAAGTAGCTTTACAGACACATAAAATATGCTTCTCTATGATGTTTATAGTTCATATACATTCATAAGCAAGTAGATATGTATTTGTGTGTCTTTGAATCTGGAAATGAGCAATACAACTGTCAGCTTTGATTAACAGAAGATAAAACAAAACAGAGGAGAAAAAAATACTGTTAAATATTTTTTTGGAGCTTTGGAGGGAACACTGTTGTGGAGGAAACCTTCATATACGTAGGGAGAACATAAAAGCTCAGTGCTTCTCATTGCAGAGCAGAGACTGCTTCAACATCAGCCTCCTGCCTCATGCCTTATTCATACAGCACCGTGCTCTCAACCCACTGCTTTCCCTGTTAAAACGCTCAATAGCCTGGTCCTGGATCAGTGGACTGGCTATGTGCACTTGCAGCATGATATAGGTCATAATGATGAAATAGGCAACTCTATAAAGACATGGCAGCATTTTCAAGAGCAGTTGGGCCCCTGGCCTTGTGGTTTGATGGACCATTTCCAAAGCAGGAAGTTGTTCAGTGGTCAATTTGCTATGCAGCAACACATCTAAATCGGGAGGGTCAGTTCTGACTAATGTGTGGTTTTCAAAAACAGCTGTGGTGAACCATGTCAGTGCTGCCAACAGCTAACTACAACAAAACAGCTGAACAATATTGTAGACATATATAAAGTAAACTGTTCAAGTGCTACGGTATGTTATTTATGGTGGAGTAAGACTAAATAATGACACAGGTCACACTTATAAATGCATTGTTGTAAAACGTTGTAAGAAATGGCACTTTTCAGTCCAGCTGTAAATATAAGCAATCATGTCAGAGAGAGAGAGAGAGAGAAAGAGAGAGCGAGAGGGACACAGCATCTCTGAGAGTTCTCAGAGATTCATTGAGTGTTGTCTTTGGCTGCTTCGTAATACTGTTTGATTAAGCTCCATTGCACTGCTTGAAGAATGTCCTCAAGGGATGGTGGGTGCAAGCCACACAGACAATCTAGCTGTCCGCAGAGCGTGGCCGTGGAGCGTTAGTCACATTTGTGTTTGCAGCTATAAAACTATATTAGCTTTCCAATGGTATCTCTAACTCCACCACGGGCTATACTCCATATAGCAGTTCTTGATTCAAGTAAGGAAATTGCCTTGTCAGTCAAGGGAATTTGGCAGAGCAGGAGGTTCAGGGGTGGTGTGTCTGTGTGTGTGTGTGTGTGTGTGTGGTGGGGGGGTGTTCCAATTTCATGTAATTAATATCAAACCGCTGCTTTCATTACAATCTTGTTACCATTTCATTGTGTCGATTTAGCTTGGTCTGTAAATTGATGTATTGGCGGTCAGACCAAAGATAAACCAACCGTCACTCTCGTGACCACAGCCTACTTCTTACTGAGGAGAGAGAGGCATTTTTGGCAATGCTCTGCATGACCTTAATTACCTGGTTTGGAGGGGTGCAAGGGAACTGGAAACCATATGGTAAAATTATTAAATTCTAAATAAAAAGACCCATAAGTAATGTTAAAATTCACCAGAGAAATGCACACACACATGCACAAACATGCAAACACACACACACAAAAATGCACACACATGCACACACATACACACACACACAGTTTAATCTGCTCTCTGAAGCTCACATCCATTAGACATGCACGGCTCTTGTTCCCACTCTCTCCCTTTTATAATGCTTGTTTCTGTCCCCCAACCGGGTCACCGCATGTGACTGCCCATTATTTTGGTTGGATCTTCTTGGCAAGATAATCAGGTTTTTTTTTGGTTGTGCCAACCAATTGTGACACCAACTCTCCAAATACAATAGCTGACCCAGAGGCCCCCAGCAGGGCCCAATGTCCAAGCATGCTTTCTTAAAACTGTCAAATCGATTTGCGCGGCATGGACCAGGAAGTGCGGCATCTTTGATGCGCCTCACCCAGGCTGTCAAGTCACGCACCTGCCGCATAACAAGTTAGTTCATTCTAGCCTTTCCAAAAATGCTGAAGAGGGAGCAAGGGGAGGTGAGTGGTCAGGGTTCGTGGGGTTGGGGGGGACATGGTGGTGATGGTGGTTGCTTTTAGGTGTTGCACGTAACCCCCGCATCTTCCACATGGCCACAGTTGGTCCTGCCCCATCCAGAGAACTTGCACTGGTGAATGGTGTCCTCGGTGCCAACGCAAGCCACATCGTCCATCCAAATGAGCCCGGTGCCTGTCAGGGAGGGAACAGCGGAGCAGAGTGGAGGGTTAGGAGCTGAGAGCCACCATTCAGCAGCTCAAGTGGAGCATGCAGTGCACAACTAACCACATGCCTTACATAATCATACATCACTTTTCCACTTCATGCCCACCGTCCCCAATTTTGTGTGTCATAATACTGAAAAGAAGCCGTTTCACTGATCTGTGATACAAAAATACATATTGTAGGCTAAACAATGCACAAACAACGCGAAAAAACTTTGGTCATTAAACACAGTTCAGAGTTTGTGTGAGCAAGTCACACAGTCAAAGAAGTGATCTGGTTGAAAGGTTAAACGTGTTTATTGGTCCCTCTCTCCTTCTCTCCTTTGGAAAGCCCTCACATGAGTCACATATCTGGCATAGACATGAAACACTTCGCTGGCTCTCCAAACAACCCTCTCCTTCTTTTTCTCCTGCACTCCCTCCCTCTCTTTTTGACTCTCTTCTCTTTCTTTCGTTCACTTTCCCTCTTCACTGTTGTCCTCCCTCTGAAATTTTTGCAGGCACCACATAGGGCAGCCAAGTGCCACCCAAGAGGACCCCTGGCAGAGGGGTCTCCCTCTGAGAGTGTCTTTACTGCCTTTATTAACAATCTAACAAAGCTACCCATCTCTTCAGCTCACACATGCATGCACACACACACAAACACAGGCCTTGTTTTCAGTGTGGCCAGAAATGATTTCCAGACCCCACAGAACAATCCAAGCTCTTGACAGCTTAATGAATTGGTCGTGTTGGGTCCACTGTGCAAAAGCACTGTCCAAATCCTCTTTTAGGTGCCACCATTCTTTTATGAGGAGGAATAAATTAGTGGCTTTGCTTTGAGCTGTCATTTTTTATTTGTTATCTTTTGGGATGTAAACACAAATGTCTACTCAAAATTACAACTTGGAGTGTGAAGATTAAAGCAATTTTTTTAAAGACTCAACTTTTGTGCATTTGGAAAGGGCAGCTGTGAGGTTGCTTTCTGAGAGGGATCAGAAGGAGGTCACTACTCTCTTTCTTTCTCCCAGTCTTCTAGCACATGTTTAGGCAAGGGGAAGGTTTCATTTAACCTGATTCAGTGACATCTTTTAAGCTTCAGGCTATACTACATAAATACTTCATTGCTATGGGTGATGTCTTATCGTCAAAACATGCCAGATATCATATAATGTACAGTACTCTTTTCTTTTGAGAGTGTTTATGCAGAACAATTTGGACTGTAATTAATCTCATTACATGAACACTATCAAGTTAGCGTGTCAATGTTAAGAGTACATTATATCAATCTTGAGTATACAGTATGTGAAAATATTTTGCTGTAAATGATTACTATCATCCTGCTAAGCACGTGCTCCACCAGGCATCTACCTCCACTGACATCTCTCACAAACGGCTAGCAGATGTGCGGCATTCAACCGTCACTCCCAGTGGGCCTATTAGTGGTCCGGAGTGGGTCAGAGCGTCAGCACACAGATTTTGATCACACTCCACTCGCCGCAAGTCCAGCCCTGCACACACACACACACACATGCACACACACACACACATCCAGCATGGAACTCAGTCGGAGATGGGCTGCTCTGGGATCAGCAGTCTGATTTTTTTGAGGACAAGCCTGTTGCATGCAGCCTCATGCAAATGTGTTTTGAGGCACAAGACGTGTCCAGTAACTTTTTTATATGCAGCAAAGCAGCTGCGGGATATTAATCTGGCCCATATTCTCTGTTAAGACCATCAAAAGAGGTTTTTCTTTTCAAGAGAGATTGTTTAGCGAAACCCTTTCACATGATTACGTATTGCTTGTAAAAACAGTTTTTCAAAGACATTTGTAAAATATCATCCCTGATTAATGTCACTGAGCTGCACACTCACACTCACGGGGGCTCCAAGCGGAGGGAATGACTAAGCAGCTCACTGACAAACATCTTTACAACGTTAAAAAAAATGGAAATGCTAGTGTCACATGATTGAAGCACAGATGTTCGGTTTGGTCCTCTGTAGACGGACTGAAGACATTTTTGTGTTTGGATAGTTTCAGCTTTTCCTATTCCCTTAATTTTTGGTATGGCTCAAAACTGTGAATGAATCTAGAGATGATCTTTTTAGGAGGACTGCGTGAGTAAAGTCAAGGACATATCAGCCAAGTACATGCACTAGCGCACTCTTATTTAATGAGAGCTGAGATCATTTTTGGAGAAAACACTTTAAACAAAACACTGGTCTTGGAGACTGGTTTGTACAGATGATTTCACAGAAAAAACAACTGCAAACTACTCTCAACACACAATTATCACTGAGAACATGTTGTCATTGAATCATCAGCTAGCACACTGTGTTTGACAGTCACAATAATAAATCATTTTTAAATATATAGCCTTTCCCAATAATAAAACATAATATAAGGAATTTTTGTAACTGGCAGTCAGGCTAAGTTATGGTGGTACACAGCCAGATTGATGTTACCATAGAGACTGTTTTGATGGCCTTCACGGCCCATCCCTAACATTCATCTCCATGGTGATCCAGCACAGCGTGCTGTAAAATACCTCATAAAAGCACAATCGAGAAAACAAATGGCCTCAAGTCTTTCCAGGATCCATAAAGATGGAGTGATCACTTGATTGGATGTGACCTTTAGAGATGGCCATTACTGTGGGATGCAGGGACAGAGTAGACCTGCGCAGCTTTGAGCTTTACACTTCAAGAGTCATGGGCCATACATACAAAGGGACAAAACCATCATAAGGACATATAGACCGGAACAAACATGATTTTACCTGTATTTAGTAAAATACACGTATTGTCAGATTCGTATGTCCACTTGAATTTCTCTCTTCCCATATTCTTTGTCAGATGGAGAAACTGTCTGACCAATAAAAGTGAAGGTGAGGAATATTTTGGGTGAAGAAAACTTTGATGATAGTCCTACTCCCACTGTGCAAGGACAGTGTAAGTGATGAATACTTACTAACAGTGCCCCATTATGTACAGTAACATTTAAGAAAGACTCACCCTGGCCAAAGCGACCTGTCTTGTGGACCTCTTTGGCTCCACGGAAGCCCAGCATCCTGCACACCACGTCGCCATCCTTCTTGTCCCAGACGTCATCACACACAGTGCCCCAGCGCCGCTCGTGAAGCACCTCCACGCGGCCCTCGTGAGGACCGGAGCCGTTCACCAGCCTAACCAGCGTCCCCTCCACTGTGATACACACACGCACCCACACACACACACATTAGCCTTACTGCAAACACTTTCATATGCAGTCGCACATCTTGGAACTAATGTAGCAGTACTGGAAAAAAAAAAAAAGTTTTACAGTTTGAGACGTCAAATCCTACCTCATGGCTTGAGTATGTGAGATGCTGAGAGACATTTATAAAGGCCTTTATAGGGATGCTAATGCTTCCAAGGGAAAGAAGATTTCAAAGTTTGGAGAGACTGGGCCTTAAAAAGCATTGAGCTGGAGAGCTAAATCGGTCATGATGCAACGAGGTTATCCAATAAATGTGTTGAAGTGAAGGCTAATTACCATTAGAAGCTAAAATCCATTTAGGACCGGGGAACTGGGAAGATTGGCTTATGATAATTGTCCTCTGGGGAAGCAACAGGTGACAACAGGACAAAAGAAAGACTTATAACAATCTATCAGTGTAATGGGGTCATCACTACAATCATTTCAATATTGTAAACTTTCTTGTCTCTCTCTTTCTCTCTCTGTCTCTCTCTCTCTCTCTCTGCCTCTCTCTCTCATTCCCACTGCGTTGTATAAATGAGCACCACCATGTGATATCTGTTAGTCAGGGAGTGAAAGCATCCTCAGTTATCTATCTGACGTCTCAGGGAGGCGTCTGTCAGAGATTAACATCCGACATTTGCCCTCATGTGTGACAGGTAAGTGGGAGGTGTTAATAATGATGGTGGGCTTTAGCTGGGCACCGCCGGGTTTGGTTAGAGCCATATGGTGATATGAATTCGCTGCTGCATTAGACGGATAAATGTAAATCTACAGGACGGGCTGAGGAAGAGTGCAGGAACATCCTGCAAATGTATTGCAGATGCTGGCCCACGTTTGGTCTGGGGAAGACAGCCAATCGGGAACTGATTGGAAACACATGTCTACTACAGACAAACAGGGACGTTTCCCACTCGCACTCGCTCGCTCTCTTGCTCCCTCGTTCTCTTGCTCTTGTCAGAGATTACCCCAGTTACAGCTCAGGGAATGACAATCTGTGCTGTGAAAAGAGGGCTATGCAGTGGGCTTGTTTGTCTGTGTGTGTGTGTGTGTTTGCATTAGTGTGCATGTTTTCGTGCATGCTGGTGCATGTCAATTAGTGTTTGTGTCTGCTTTATTAGACTGTGTGTGTGTAGGTAAGGGCATGAGCATGTGTGTGTGTGTGTGTGTGTGTGTGTGTGTGTGTGTGTGTGTGTGTGGGCATGTGTGTCTGCATGCGTGTGTTTCATCATCTTGCATGGTCAAAGCCGGGAACAAAATAGTACAGCTGACGGCTACAAGCCCGTATGACTAATGTAGTGAATTTGAGTTGGACTTCTGGAATGCTTGGGCAGGATCCCTGACATGAAAATACTTCTTACAGGAAATTGGCCTTCACATGCTGAATATGGCATATAGCTGGGCTGCTCTACCTAGTTTTGTGGCATGCACAAGTTTACGTGTCATGTGCCCAAGTACGGATATTACCTTTAACTTGGCCAAATAGACAAACAGATTGACACAATGCACTTGGCCATGCTAAACAGCACGCTTGAGTGCTTTAGTGCTGCTCCAGTACTTTGCTCTGTGACCAGTTCAACAAATCAGCCATTTGATATGGAGGTTTAAAAAAACGACTTTAGAAAAAGAGGGGAAATGAGATTTGTAAGTAAATACTTGACAAAGATTGATCGGCCAGGGACACATTTGACTAATGTAACAGCTTGAGTACAATCTGCTCCTCTCGCACAAACTTGTTTATCAACTGCTGACCAAGCCTCCTGTGGGGCGGCTGTCATTTGTAAATCAAATTCCTAATGACTGCTACTTAACCATACCTGATACCTCTATATTTGTCTGTAAAAAAATGCTTTACATGAGGGCCTCATGCTTAAATGTCTGTCAAAGAACAGAGCACATCACTGTAATGCATTGGCTGGTATCTGTTGCCCTTATAGGTCACTTCCACAGGGGCTTGTGTGTGTGTGTGTGTGTTTGTGTGTGTGTGTGTGTGTGTGTGTGCTGTTTCAGCTCCTCAAGATGAGTATCAATGGCCTGGTGTTCTGTTAGTGGCCTCTGGTCAGGGGCCCAGGTGCGGGGCCAAGGTTCTCGTGTGCACGTGTTGTTACTGGACCATTCTCACGATGGACGAACGCATCTGGGCTGTTACAACAGCGGCTTGAGCAGGGGAGTGGTGGCGTCATTGACATGTTTGTGTGGTCTGCTACGTTCCCCCTCCCACCCCCAGCCCCCCTTCCCTGTGAGTGTACCGTTCCCACAGCAGTATCGCAGTGAGGGGTGAGCCCCTCCCAACACAAACACACCTCCCCCACCCTACGTGGTCGTACGACATGACGCTGATCACAGCCAAGAGGAAATGTGTGCTGGATGTCACCCTATACTCCCCTTGTCACAAGCAAGTGTGATCCAAGCCCAAATCGCACGTTCTCTCTGTCCTCAGAGGGCTCCATGTTAGCTTGGTTCACATGACGTTAGAGTGGAGGCTGACCAATTTAGGACTTAGGACTGCTTGATTGATAATCTCAGACAGAGTGTTTTGATCTCACACACGGAGATTTAATATCACTCTTATCTGTATGAAGTGTTCTTGATAAAATCCACAGTTAATGAGCATATCCAGTGCATCATTTATAAAAAAATATATATTTTACCACAAAATTAATAGATCCAGAATATTGGAAATCCAGATCTTGTTGATATTTAGTTAACCCTGATTTTGATGAGTGCTAACTAAAAAAAAACATGTTTTTGCGGGTGAGGTGCACCCAACACCAGAAAATTCCAGCTCACAACTTAACCAAATCCGACTAATTGTCCAGACAAAGTAATGAAAAGCAGAAATTGAAAAACTTTCCAAAAACCCTGGTGATGTCACCTCTCCCATTTCACAACTCCCAACTCGTGAGATTTATTTAGGAGCGAAAGCCAACTCTCTCCCTCTCCTGGGAGAAAGCTTGCTAAACCAGCGCTGTCAATACTTTGCAAAACACTCCCATGTTCATCCCAACATTTGGCAGACAGATTGAGGTAAATGGGCCACATTACTCCGAGTCAGCACAAGCGAGTGCCGTCTTTGCCAGAATGTTCTAAAGAAGAGGAGACCCCCCCAGTGACTCTGCTTGGGACTGGAGTGCGAAAACTGCAGCATGTGCGTGTGTATCAAAGCCCTGATCAGTAAGTGCACAACCACAGCTTACCGTAACTCTCTGCTTACTGTAGCCCTCTGCTAAACTGAAGCACATGATGGCACTGCTTGGTGTGAAATTATGTCAGGTGAGTTGTGAAACACTAAGTCTTATTTGTGCACTGGCATATGTGGTTTTGAAAGCCTTCAAAGTACCTTGATTCCAAACCTCACGTTCATCCCCTAGCCTTCACACATGGGAGTGTTTGTGTGTGTGTGTGTGGAGGCTGTGTGTGTGTGTGTGTGTGTGGAAGTGTGATGAGGTGTGGAAATGCACAGCTCAGCCCTCATGCCCCACCCTACCCTACAATTACACGCTGGTTCCCATTGAAGCCAATGAGGCCTTGGGGAGAGACGTGTAGAGGTGTCAGGGGTGATGGGTAATGTTTGGGGATATTAAGCACAGATATTAGGCTTGACCCTCAGTAGGCACAGGTGGGACGGCATTACACAGCTGACCAAACTCAGCATGTGGTGATACCCACGTCTAACACACCTGTTGGGTCAGAGTGCCTGAAAATGAGCGAAAAAGTGATTTAGAGAAAGAGAGAGAGAGAGAGAGAGAGAGAAATCTCCTATGTGATGACATCAACATCAGACAAAGGCAGAGACAGTGATGAATGGGCTGAGCAGTCAGTCAGTCTCAACAGCACCGTGGTGACAGAGCATGCTGATGTACATCAAGGCGGTCTGACCACCAAACCCCTGCCGTGTGAGCCCACAAACCGCATTCATTTACATCAGCCTCTTCACACTTATGGAACCAATTTAATTTCACATAGGGGGGATAAGACTGGAGAAGAGAGAGAGAGAGTGAGAGAGAGAGAGGGAGAGAAAAAGAGAGAAAACTCCAAACCAAAACATAATAAAATTAAAGAAAGACCCCACCCTAAATCCTCTTAACTGAGTGGGCCTCTAGCTCATGGCCCACGGCATCTCTCCATGTACCTAAGCAAAGGGCAAAATCCATTTCAGATGTTTGGAGCTGTCACTTTGACAGAGCCCCATTCCAATTCTCATCAGGCCAAAATGAGCCCTAATGATGTCATCGAGAAAAAATAATATTTCCCGCTCTGGGGGGAAAAAACTGCGGTTCTGGGTTTGTTTTTCTTCCGAGCCTGAAAGTACATTGTGGTTTTATTGCAATGGCGTACCTGCCAGAGGGCAGGCTAGGGTGGCACAGTGTGCTTTGATTTCACAAAGGAACACCAACTGCACAAACACAAGAGCCAAGAGGCTCTTAGCACACGGCTCAGCCGTGGCATTTTGGAGAGCCATCATCTCCAACTTTAATCAGTGTTCTACACGACCACTAAGCCTATCCCTTTAGACGCTGAGAACTCTGAGCGAAAACCTCAAAGACTCCATCATGGCAGTGCAGACTCTGAGAAGGACTTCACTGGGAGCCCGGCAGCACAGCGGAGCCATGAACCAAGAGGCCGCGTGGGGGGTGTGTGCCTGGTCCGCCGGTGCAACCTGAAAACATGCGTTTGGAGCCAATTGTGTTTTTACAAAGGACCTGGAGACGCAGCTTCTCCTCAGTCATAAAATCGCTAGACTGAAAAGTACAGGTGATTCGCTTCTTGTTTTGCTTTTGAAATTTACTGAGACTGAGGCTGAGTAGAGCCTCTTGCATCACAGCCAAAAGGAAAGAATTCCAAGAAGCAATAGCTCATCCGACAGGAAACTATTTTTTTTTTTTTTGCATCTGTAAATGTTTGGAGGCGTTTAGGAGACACTAACTTGATTAGTGAAGTGAGACCGACATTCTGAATCTTTATATCAGCATTTACATTCCATTCACTTGTGGTGGATTTCATAACGCACACACATTTAATGACAACAGTGTTGAGAGTGCACTCTCTGCTGCTTTGTTTAGCATACCAGTTATTGTGTAAGCATTGCGTAACGCATCCTTGAGAGATCTCAGTCAGTTTCATACATAGCGAGCAGTGTGTTGGTGTTTAGTAAATGAAACATCTCTTTTCACGTGGACAAACACACAGCAGGATGCAATCCTACCTGTTCCCCCTCCTGCTCGCTCGCCTCGGTCTCCTTTGTCACCTTTGGGCCCTCTCTCGCCCCTCTGGCCTGTGAGGAGAGAGACGCTCTTATCAGGTGTTTGGTGAGAACATACAGTATAGCAGCACGGCATGGAACAACGTGAGGAGCACACGGGCGTACCCGACACCTTGGCACCACACCCTTGGGGAGCTACAGGAGGTCTCCTAAGGGTGGGGTGGAGTGTGGGCAGAGAATTAAAGGCAACCCTCTGTGAGGGTCTGTGGTTAGTATGATGGTAGAGTGACAGGAAAGACACAAAAGGCTATCTAGTCATTAGTTCCCAGTTATATATATATATGAGCACCAAAAAGAGTGCCCACCCTCTGGAGAGAACAAAGTGCAATAGGCCAGACCACAGTAGATCCTATTATTATGCATTAGCCTACAACTTCATAAACCACAAGCTCTCTCTAATCAGCAAGACTGGAGAATGGAACCAGATTGGCCACACTTGAGAAAACAATACTTGCCTGTTAAAAATGGGGTACCTCTGGTTTCAAAGGAGGACAATTCTATATATTCTGTGCAGAGGAGTTAAGTTAAAAGTGAAGCTTAATTTGTATGAAATCGGATATGAAACAAACTATAGTGTGTTCTTCTTTGTCAGTGCAGCTTGGACATGCACAGCCTTTTCTGTTTGTTTACTGTTGTTCAGCTCTTTGTCTAAAGTGGGTCCTCCATCTGAAAGTTGTTTAGTACGTTCTCTAAGGCAGTGTTCGTAAATGTCAGTTTCAATGCTCCAATTCAGGACTAGCAAAACTCCAGGGAATATGCCGTCTGAGAAACCACAGGATTACAACAACTACTGTCATGCTCTGTAGCATACCTATGATGTCACCAAACAGATCTCAGCTTATGAAACCAGATAGCAGTCTATTCAACTTAGTGTCCTGAACGTTAGCTCTAATTCAGGCTTCCCACAGGACAGTCAGTGATGTTTATGTAGCAGTGACCCAGCGTGCTGTTCTGGTACATTAGCCTTATAAACACGGCTTTAATGAAAATGTCGTGCTTATTGGAAATACAGTCGAGGTGATCCCCTTGTTTCACAGATAATTACTAAACAGTTGACTTAACAAAATAAAGAGATCCAATATCCCGTGAAAAGACATACATCATATGCCTTTCAGGCACTGTATACATACATATATATATATATATGCATAATTGCAATTGATATATATTGATATATATTGATATATATATATATATATATATATATATTGAATGCTATTCATTCTTCCATTTGAGCCATCTTGAACTGTATATCTAGAGGAGGTCAGAACTCATCCTAAACCACTGAGAGAATTCATGGCTTTTTCATTCATGGTAACCTACATACTCTAAAGAAAAACATCTATTGTGTTTGGCTGTAAAAAAGGGTAAAACCTGTCATGTAAAGCCACTTATTCTGTGGGTGTCAAGGTTTATTCTAAGGAATGCCCACCACAATACAGACAGACCAACAGCAGCACCAGCAGATTGTCTGTAGCCCACACCACCTCTAAAGAGGCCCATGCTCTGCCAGCCCGCCTCTCTCACACCCTGAAAGATAGCTCTGCAAAACATCAGTAACCAGCCGCCTCACATCTGCCACTGCACTGGGGCTGCATAAGGGGATTTAGCCTTGTGAAAAGCAGCTGAGTCATTATTGTGTGTTAGTGTCTAATTTACGCCATTCTCCCTCTTCCAGAAAATCACAGGACGGTTTTCAGGGACAGTGGCACCCAAACCCAACCACAAAATGGCGTCTGGTTGGTTGCTTGAACTGACCACATCCGCAGGCATGAAAACGGCTCACACCAGCTGGGATATTTCGAGGTGCTCTGGCGGCGGTGCGGCGGCTGTGACTGCCAAACTCTGAGAGCCGAAAGCAGGAGAGGAAAATGGACGAGCTATTCAGAGGTGCGAGTTACAAGCCTCTGAAGATCTCTCAACTTTTCCTCATTAGACTCTCAGCATCTCTTTTCTTTTACAGGGAAGCAGCGTGCCTTTGTTGTTATAAGTCCTATTTGTTTAACCCACCCACCCCCCTGCCCCCAACCTCCCAATTGCAATGTGTGTATGGGTCTCAGGGAGTGCATTGTCCAGGGTTGGACAACTACGAGACTGGGCAGTCTTCATGCAGGCTTATTGTTTTTGGCTCTGTGCAGGTTTGAGAGAGCTGGACTGGGGACAGGATCTCCAACAGCTGCTTGTTTAGCAAACTCAAGGTCTGTGAAAACAGAATGGGTCTATTGTTGAGGGTCATGTCCCATAATGCTCCTATCAGTGAGTGAGAGAGAGAGAAAGAGAGAGAGAGAAAGAGAGAGAGAGAAAGAGAAAGAAAGAGAGAATGATAGTCTGGGGTATTCTGAGTATTGGATAACAAAAACTAGATTTGTGTTCCAATAAACACCCTGCTTGAATTCCCCAGCGTTCCCTGTGCCATTGGAAGGGGGCTGTGCTGTGCTGTGCTGTGCTGATGGATGGAGGTCCATGGCTAGGAGGGATCACTGTGAGCATTTCCAAAGAGGCAAGGCAAACTGGGTCTGTTCAACACCCGGGATGAGAAGGAGAATCACAGAGAAATGGTCTATTGTGGTGGGTCATCCAAGTGTGCTGTGAATGTGATTTAACCTTTACCCTGCTGGACAACAAGCAGCCTTTGCCAGCTAATAATTAAATTGAGATTATCTGCATCCTGAGTTCAATTCCTAGCAGATTCACAGAGCCAGTACCTGCATCCTATGTGTATGGTGAGTTCAGTTCCCAACATGTCTAAAGGCCTTGGACATTAGTCACAGGGAGACAGACAGAGGGAGAGGAAGAGGAAGGCAGAGATGGAGAGAACTAGGTAAGAGGTTAATGCGGGCTGTAAAACAGCAACTTCAAAATAAATAAATAAATAAATAACACAGAGTGTGCAGAGAGAAAGAGAGATTCCTGTACTCCATTTGTCTCTCAGACAGTGGGGAAGCCGGACTGAGACAGCTGGAGATGGAAGGTTTGGGGTGGGGGGTAGGAGGTGCGGACGCCTGGGCTGCCTCTGAAGCTACGGGACGAGTGAGTGAGCAGAGAGAGGCATGAGGCTCAGTTTAAGGGGTTGGGCCCCTGTTGACAAAGGCTTTGTCATGGGTGGGATGGGTTGGGTCGGATGGGGGTTTGTAGGGGGGTAGGGGTCCAACGTACCTTTGGGGCCCTCTGGACCCATATCTCCTTTCTGGCCGTCGACGCCGTCCTGGCCGCCAGCTCCCTTCAGGCCCCGGGGACCCTGGATGCCCTTTTCTCCCGCAAAGCCTGACAAGAAACACAGACATGCCATAGGGATTTGCATTCCAACAATCCCTTTCAAACTAATGGCAAAGGCAGGAAAAATCTGGCATCGATTTACCACAATGAAAACATTTTCTACCTTATCAGGAATTTTGGGTGCAGCACACTGTTCTCATGCAATTGCACTGTCAGATGCAGCCCCTCTACCCCCAACACACCCCCACTCCCCTCTCTCTCTCTCACACACACATACACACACCCTAAGACAATATGAAAAAGTGTCAGTGGGAGTTGCTCTGCTTCCCTCCTCTGTATGAGTGGATGGGAGGCTTGTATGACAGGACCTGTCATATAGAGCATCCCACGAGGCCGCTCTGTCTGCTGATGACAAACCATGTGAAGCCCCTGATGTGCTACGGTGCACTAAGGTTAACCCATACATTAAGCCCATGAACAGATGTGTGTGTGTGTGTGTGTGTGAGATCCACAGATCCTTATTGCGGGGCAAGGAGGGGTCAACCGTAATAGAGGTGGGAGAGGGTCCTTTGGAGCTGAAAGCCTGTGCAGTGTGTGTGTGTGTGTGTTTGTGAGACAGATATCTCGAGACTGCTTTCTACTGGGAGCCTCACTGTCTGGAATAACATGCAGTACATGCAGCCTGTGAGGAATCCATCACAGGAACAAATGAAAACATGCTCTTGTGATACCAGTGTGATGACTAAAAACATGCTCTTGTGATACCAGTGTGATGAATAAAAACATGCTCTTGTGATACCAGTGTGATGAATGAAAACATGCTCTTGTGATACCAGTGTGATGAATGAAAACATGCTCTTGTGATACTTGGAGGCCAATAAACATCCATGGGATGGGAAGACGTCACACACGTGAAAGAAAGTAAACAGGGTGAGGGTGCAAACCTCTCAGACCACTCATCCCAGGTGGACCCATTGGGCCCAGGGCTCCGTCATCACCCTTTTCTCCTTTTGGTCCAGGAGGTCCTACAGACAGTGACACAACAAGAACAGGGATTTCAATTTTCCCAATGTATTTCTATAGCCCTTATAGTGTAAGATCCATATCAGTGGAGTGCAAGAAAATCACGCAGCAGCAAGTTGCTTGTGTGGATTTGTATATAGTTTGGCAGGTTCAACAAGGTAATGACAACAGCTAGCTCTCATTGCCAAAAAAGAGTTGACAGTCTGCTTTCAATTACACAGTACAATGCCAAAAAAATGCCCAACATGGGTGACTTAAAGGCACTTGTCATGCCGTAAAACTAAAGTATTCCTACACTTTATTTCATTGTGTTGTCATGACAAAAAACTTTTAACAATGTTAGTCTTCTACCATCCCTGAGGTGAGCTGTGTGCTGTTTTTGAAGCGAGCTGTCTAGACAACATTTTTTGACAATTTGAAATTTCTCTTAGACTCAGTCACACACGCACAGGGGCTGACCTCAGTGCAGTATGCGCTCTTTTATGTTTTTTATGTTGTTAATTCATGTTGATTCAGTATTTCCAAACATTACTTCCAGTACTTCCAACATTGTTTTAGACAGTTTCAATGATTCATTTCAAAGTTAAAAAAAGAATAAAGTGGTTTGTTTGTAAGGAAAGTCAAAGCTTATTGTGAAGATTAAATGAACTGTGCAATGTAAACATTTAGGCTATCCCGGCAGTATGACGCAGTGCCTGGGATTGTGGGATTTAAGCACTGCACGACAAGCCTCCCTTAAAAGCAGGGAAAAAAAACAAAAAAACTCCTGTGTCTCTGTGTTGTCTTTATGGGTGAATGTATTTTATAGTTTTCCCCTAGGGAGAGTTTATACATTCAGATGAGTTCCCATAGCTAACAACCTGCTCTTAACAGGCCACCACTTCAAAGCTTAGAGACTTTTCAAGCAACCTTTAAATCAGAGAACGTGGAGCAGGTCCTGTCAGCGGAGTGGAGACGGTCACCTGCCTGAGAAGCTTGTGAAGCTGTGCCCGTTAAAAGCCTCCAGGAATGTGTTGCAGAGCCAGGGTCAAGGCTGAAACCCCAGTGGAAAGAGGCTTCCAGCTGGGGGGCCCAAGGCTTCAAACAGCTGGGGTTAATTGGTGGTTTGTTTTAGTGGAATCAGGGTTGTGGTCCTGCCCTCTCCGCCTGACCCCAGGGGTCATTAATTAATTACATTGGTCTTTTTGGAGACCAAAAGGAAAATAATAAATAAGGTTAGGTAGAGTGAGTGTTCCCGTTTATACAAAAACATCTAGGCCTACCCTTGTGTCTCAAGTAGCAGCTCTTAAGGGCCTGTTGGAATTGGCGAAGGATCTTAAAAAGCTCATGTTATTTCCTTCCTTGAGGAGAAAGAGCGTTTTTTTGAAACGGAGAAACAGTGTCGCTTATTTCCCTCTGATGTTGGGCCAGGAGCCAGCTAGGGGAGGTGGGAGCGGAAGTTGGCAATGCAACCTTGACCTTTCAAGAACATTTTAGGTTGTTTTATTGTTTTCTATCAATTCAGGATACACACTGGAGAGGTTAATATTTCCTTCAGAGGATGTGGTAGACCTAATACTCAGCTTGAGTAACTGATTTGCTTGTGACTGAAACTCAAAAACAAACAGAGGCATTGCTCTGCTGCACACTGCTTAGGTGTTTCACTCCAACTCCAGGCACCTACATATATACTCTCTTACTGTAGAAGTTCTGTGATCACAAGTTTCCAGGATCATGCCCTCCAAATTTCACACACACACACACGCACACACACACACACAGACACACATGGGTGTGTGTAATTTCACATTTCAGTAATTACACCCATTTTCTGTCCTTTTTTTTGTTTTGTTTTTTCTCCAACACAGCTGGTCGATGCCAGAAACACGAGTGGAAAAGCAGGGAGACGCAGAGACATGGAGAGACCCACGGCCATGGCCAGTGTGAGGTGCACAGCTTTCCTGGCTCCTCTGGCCCTTAATGACATACAAATGTGTTTCACACTGGAACTAATGACAGAAGACCCGAGTTCTTAAAGGCAAACTCTTCTCAAGGCTACTCAAAACAATTGTTTCCAGCCTAGACTTAGCTTTATCCCACCCATGTATAAAGCAGATATTGGATACAATGCATAATTAGGCACGGTTTCTTTTTATATTGTCTCTTAACCACAGTCTAACTGCCAACATTTTCATCATGACATCACTGTAACTACTCGCTATTTGAAAACATACATTTATGTGCATGAGTCGGACTTTGTTACTTAAAATACATTTATGTTACATAACTGTTGTAGCACATTCCTCTAAATGTTAGGACTGTGTGTTGCTATCTGTTGCTAAGGTAAACTGTACAGCATAGGTTTATTATGGATCTTATTAGTTGCTGTGCCTACACTGTTTGTATGTAAAAGAGGGTCATGAAAAATCTATAAAACCACTATATGAATCTTATTCATATTGCTATACAGGCTTTCACTATGATTTATGATAAAAAATAGCCTATTAATTAATTTATATGGTTTATTAATACTAATTTGAACTCTAAAAGACCTAAAAGAGTAAATGTACCTTCAATGAAGGTGAGGTTCTTGAGAGCAACCGAGTGCTCCCAGTCCTTGAGCCGCAGGTCCTCTGTGATGACGTTGAGGATCTCAATCTCGTTTCTCAGCTGCTCCTCCAGGTGCACCTGCATGACCTTCATGGTCAGTGTGTCGTGTGTCACATTGGTGATCTGCACCTGCAGGTCCTGGATCTTGCTGCGGTGGACACTGACCTCACCGGTGAAGGTGTGGTTGACGGCACCCACCATCCAGCCGACATCCTCCACCCGCTCCCGCAGCTGGTCCACGCGCAGCGATGTCTCCCGCAGCAGGGCATCGTGGGCCTGCAGGGAGGTGGTGGCATGGGCCAGCTGGGCATCCAGACTGCTGCCAGTGCTGCCGCTTGTGTTCCTCGCCCCCGACAGACCGTCCAGCCGGCGCCCGAGTCGCTCCACGGAGTCATTGGCCTGGACCGAGTGCTCCTGCAGCCCACGTACGTCCCGCTCCAGGACCCGCACAGCACGGCTCAGCTCCTCCAGGACCTCCGAGTGGTTCTGGAAGAGGCTCTCCAGCTTCCAGATGTTCTCCAGCAGGTCGCTCTGCGAGGAGAGCTGGCCCAGTGACTCCTGCAGGTCACGCGAACGATCGCCCAGTCTGGTCATGTTCTCCATCAGGGCCACCTGCTTCTCAGAGGACACCTGAGACCTGGAGACTGGGGTTAGAGGAAAGGGAGAAGCTCAAAGGAGCAGTAAAATTTGGGGTCAGACACTGGACCAGAACGCCAGTGTTTTGGAAAATATGCTCTCTGAAACATCAGTAGCTACTCTACTTTGGTTGGTCCTAAAGTTGGTTGGTCCTTAATGACCACCATTAGAATAGATTATCATACAAAAAAAAAACTCACAACAGAGTCAACAGTACGATTATTTTTCCAAACATGATTAGTGTGTTTGTCTTGCAAGTACTTTCAATGGTTTGTTTTATGTATGGTTAATGTATTCACAAAAGATTCAAATGCACAAGGGCCATGATGAACTGTTTTTTTGTGATGGAATTCAGAGTTAAAAAGATTGTCAAGAAATGGGGAAAACAATAATATGACTTAAGCGAGTTCAGCAACTGACATACAAAATTTACCAACTTCTAAATCTAAAAATCTAAAATGTAAAGAAGGAACAGAAAGACTCCAATCAGATATATTTTCCAACTCTTCCAAAGAGGCCAAGAGTGTTAAGTTTTATGTCATTTTTTTTGCTCTATCTTCTCGATCCATGTACGGTTATAATTAAATACAGTGCTGAAATCCCTTTACCAAACATTTTCAGTCTTATGCCATTTTATAACTAATGCCAGGGAGTTTGGTCTGGATAGGACTTCTTTGACATTCTAGCACATGCTTGACAACATTCCTGAAATAAAATTAAATAAATGAGACTGCCTTTGGTGAAAATAAGTCAAAATTGGCTTCGAGAGTGCGGAAAAGGCTGGGAGATGTTTTGTAGCTCCGTCAAGATTTATTCCACTATCTTTACTTCCTTTGTGAACAGCTGAGGAAAGTTCAAAATCCCCTTTTCAGCCCGAGTTAGACAGAAAGGGATTAAGGATTTATGCTCTGTTGGAACTTGGAGTTGCTTGGTTACGGGACAAAATTGGCCCAAGAGATATTTTGAAACCAAATACTGCTCTGTCCCTGCGATGACGCAATTGAATCTCTTCAAGACCTTTCTGTCAGAACCTGTAATGTCTGAAACGTCCGAAACAGAACTGTATGAATGGAGTGGGAATTGAAATGGCCTGATCCATATGTACTAAAACCAGTCTCCAAGGCCGTAATACTACCATTCCCAAAACCAATGTATATAGTCTGCAGTTTTTTACTTCACTGTGCTTTCACAAAAGGAGGAGGAAGCAGTTCTTTAACTGAAGTAAAGTCCAGTACTATCACCAGATGAGGACGTCAATTCAAAACAGAACTTGGCTCCTCAATCACACAGATAAGACTAATTGATATTAATCAACAAATCAGGGCTAGAAAATCTTTGCCTGCATCTAATGGGGCTTTGACAACTGGCAGCAGTTTGAGCCAAAAGTAGCGCAAAAAAATTAAATGAAATAAAACGAAGGGAAACAGATGGATTTATTCCCAGAAGAATAAATTAGTCCAAGGCAGGGTGGAGGTGGGGAGGGAGAGCTCTGGATTTCTTTGACGAAGACTTGAGACGGCAGTGGAGGCGAAGGTCTGCACTCGTTTACTGTCCAATCAGTCTTCCTAGGGGGAGAGTGGGGAGGTCCCCAGAGGGCTCCACTGACAAACTTCCATCATATCTACTGCCATAAAGCATGCACGCACGTGTGTGTGTGTGTGTGTGTGTGTGTTTGTGCGTGTTGGGGGGATGGGGTGGGGTGCTTCACTCATGCCTACACCATTCCTCCACATCTGCCTCAGATGATGGATGCCCATTCTTACAGTCATCAGAATGAGAGAGCAGCCACTCCTTGCCTACCCCATTTTTTTATGACAAGGCAGTGGGGCTCTGTAGGGGTTTGACATTGGAACGACATTCGATTGCGCCCGAGCAACTTTGGGCCAGGCGTCGAGGCGCATAGTGTGGGGGGGACTGGTGGTGGAGAGATGTGAGAGTGTAGGTGGTGCTCGAGAGCATATCCATGTGTGCGGAGAGATAAAAATCTTTCATCATCCGTCGCTCAGATGCTGAGAGCAAAACAGATGGATGGACCATGTGTGACACATTCACCGTTTTTTGCACATTTTGTGGGTTTCTGATTCCCTAGCTGATTTCATATTGGAGGCTGTTTGCTCCCTCCCCCCACCCTCCCAGTATGAAGAGTCACTAGGCTAGATAATGCCTAAGACCAGGTGCAAGTCAGCTGTGTTTGTTTATGTGTGTGTGTATAAGCTTATGAGTGTGTATCTACATGGTATGGCATGTGTATCTGAGAAAAAGCTAGAGCAAGAATGTGTGTGTTCTCGTATATGTGTGTGTATATGTGTGTGAGTTCATGTGTCTACATACAGTACAGTATGGTACGGCATGTATATCCAGGAAAAAGATGTGTGCGTGTGTGTGTGTGTGTGTGTGTGTGTGGTGGGTCTGTAGGAAGAATGTGGCTTATGTGCCCTTTCCTGTTATTCAATTTCACATCCCCAAATCATCAGTATGGTCCTCATTATCTGCAGTTACTTCTCCCCACTATAAACTCTCAACTTGTTCTCTGTCTTTGTGTGTGTCTGAATCTGTATGGGAGTGTGTGTTAAATTTTTTACAGGATGTATATTCCACACTCATCTGAGCCTCACCGCACCCCGGGGACCACCGTCACGTCGCCAACTCCACACCCCTTAACCCCCATCTCAGCCCCGAATCTTTCACATTCTCCCTCACCACCACATCCAGAGCCTCCCTTATAAAGCCAGCGGCGAGGACAGCGTTTACCCTGCTCTGCTGTGCGACCCCCGTAGCTAGACTGCTCTCTCAGGGCCCATGAAGCCAGACAGAATTCCCCAGCTGGGCTGGGCGCATAGCTCTTTAGCTATGCCTGACCCTCTTCAGGTATTGAGGCAGTGGTGCCGCGTGTGTGTGTGTGTGTGTATGTGTGGGGGCTGGTGGAGACGCTACCTGTCCTGATCCAAGTATGCTCCAAGCCAGCTGATTACACACTTAAAGGCCTCTGTCACGCTGTAAAGGTCTGAGTCCACATATTCCTGAAGTTACAGCTTGGCCCTGGCCCCCCCACCACTTCTGCTGACCTGAAGAAACCTGGGCCAGTGTCAGAGATAACTGGCTCCCTCCTTTTCTCTGTCTTCAGTCACTGCCAACTATGAGATACTGCCAGTCTGAATTGATTGCCAGTCAAAGCATTTCTCATGTTGGATGGATGGATTGACATCATGGAGAAGTAGCTTCAGCTCCAAAATTGATCTCATGGAATGGATGGAAGTGGAAGTCTTCTCTGTTTAGTCTGGAATCTTACACCTCATAGTTTACCATCACAATAGTCCTTCATTCAGATTAGATAATTTTTTGCCATTACATATCCCACCCGAGCATTTATCCTCTTGGTCTCACTCCTCTGCCTCCTGCTTGGAGATGATGACCAAACCCAGATGGCTGGCATAGAGCACAAGAGGCTCCTTTCCCTCAGTGTTGGAAATACCACTGGCCTTGCCGAACAGAAAATGCCACTGGCCTTTCCCAAACCTTTATTTAATCAAACTACACCTAAATTAGCCTGGCCATGCCTTCTTAGGACATACGCTTGATTATAATCTCCCTACGGCACTAGTCCGGATTTGATCCCATTGAGCTCCTTGTCTCAAGAGAACCTGTCCAATCAGCAAACAGAGGGAGGCGTTGTGAATGCAGGGCTAGAATGCTATCAGCCAAGGCAAGCTATCGGTCAGGGGCTGATCCAAACATTTTAAACTCAAAGACCACAAGCAAGAAACGAGGGTCTGGTTTTATTACCAGAACCTAAATCAAGACATTATTCCAATATTAACTGAATCAGATTTTCAAGAAATTATCTTCAGGTACAGGTGAATAATTTCTCTTTATTTAAAGCATCCCCTTAGCTAATCATAATTGTTTGTTATTTTCCATTGGTGGTCTATTGTGTGGCCGTTCCACCTCATCTGCTAACTCATTTGAATCGGTGAGTCATCTGAGCCAAACAGCAGCCATGCTTGTGGCCATGGAGCCAGAGGTCAACAGACGTGGAGAGCACACACCTGGGAGAAGGAGAGAAGAGGAGAGGAGAGAGGAGGAGAGGAAAGACAGAGGGAAGGAAAGGAGGAGGGGTAGAGGAGGGCCCCCCTGGCAGGTCTGCTCTGCGTTGTCTCCATGCCGAGGGGAACAGACAGAACTTCAAAACCTGCTGAGACTCATTGTGTTCTTGGAAGGAGCTCTCTTTTTTTGTGCCCCCCCGACACACACACACACATACACACACACACACCACTGTATTTATTGTCTTTTCAGTCTCCCTGTCCTTCTCACTGGATCACTTGCCTTCTTATCCCTCTGCTCTTACATTCTAGTTTCTCCTTTTATCACAGGCTTACTCATGTTAGCCTATCGCTTCACTGCTATCGGTCCTTCTTCCTGTTTCAAACTGGAACCCATCGTGACTACCCCCAGCGCTGGCCCCCCTCCGTCTCATTCCAAACCCATATCTCCTCTCGTGCAGCAGGTCATGTTTCACATTTGATTTTTTTTCTCCCTTCCTCTCCTTCTCCATCCATCCCTGTCATCATCCCCCCATCATCAGACACCCTTCCCAGTTTTACAAACCCTGTCTTACCCTCGTTTTTCTTGTTCTCCTCTGTACTCATTTAGCTTGTGGTGTGTCTTCATCTTCAGTGGATCCACATCCACTAATTGCACCCATCTGAACGATGTATTCACCTCCTCTCCTGTTCTTTGCCAAGTCTCATCCAAATGCAGCCTCTAATAGCACCACGGCATCCAGGCGGCTAGAAATTATGCCACATTGTTTTGACAACGCTGCCGGACACATTTTATGTCTCTCCCGGGCAGGCACGGGCTCAACAGTCTGTGGCAGGGGGCTTTTGCGGTTCAACATCTGAATCCATGTTATTCATTAGCAGTGAAGCCGCTACAGGACAGCAATACTCCCTGTGGTGTGTCTGTGTTTCTCTGATTAGCTCTGCGGACTTTATGACTAAACCAGCGCACATTGCTGTACTTACACATCATCCTTTTTATGCACCACATTCTTCCCTTTACAACAAGGAGATCAAAGATTGAGGTATGTATCCAGGTTAAGAGATTTACACAGACAGACACAGTTACTTTCTGCTGATTGCAATGACACAAATCTCTTCAACACCCCTCAACTCCATTTTTAGATGCCTTTAAAGAAGCTATGGCAAAGCATTCAGAAGTGTTATTTTTACAGCCATGCTTTAAGAAACTCTGAACACATTTTTCCAGCGGATGTCCCTTGTAATTAGTCCATACATCCACAAACAGGATAGGAACTACTAATTTTGAAGATAATACATACACTAATGCAATATCAGCTACTGACCGTAGTGTTGCATTTATACATTTTGATAATTTACACCATATGTGTTTGTTTGTCTGCAGATTCCCTGCATGTTTCCTAATGTTTGGAATCTCCAAAAGCAGCACAAATGCCTCCAGGCTTAGAGGTGATGCTGGGGTCAGCAGATGACTGATGAATTTAACAAGTTGAGTTTCAATATGAAACCAGAGGAAGCATATTTATTTGATGGCTTATGGAGCATTCTCAAGGAGAAAACAAGAACAAATCACTCAGTGACTTTCTGACCTCTTATTCTGTTTAAACTTTGAGCAACTGAAAACATTACTGAACCATCAATGGAGTGGAGAAATGAGAGGAAGTTTTTGTAATCATATGTGCCAGCATTTGGAGAGACTCAAGCATCACAATCCTTATACCTTGCAACACACCAGAGTCCTCATTCACATTCTGTGCTTCCTATACTTGGTTTTCAACACACAGTTGTGTTCGTTCAGTATGAGTAGCAACATATAACGTGTTGCTAGTCAATATGAAACTGACATTCCAGTTAGTAAGCCTTAGATTTAGAGTGAAATGTGATTTTAATGGTTTTAATGGCATTAAGTAAGTTGATATGCATTCCACATCACTTTAATACAGAGTGACTTCAAGGGCACTGCTTTGCAGCATACGCAAGCTGGGAGAAATATGTGTCATACGAACCTGCATAACTCAACAGTAGTGATCTGCTGACAAGTCAGTGAGTGACCTGCTAGAAAACTTCCCTCTGGTGCAGACACAGAATCAGAAGACAGGTTCTTACCTCTTTGTTTGTACAGTATTCATTCATTAATGGCTTTAATGCCAAAGAGTGTACCAGAAGGGAAAAATCAACTCCTAAAAACCTTTTATTATACACTACAAATCAAGCCCATACAATCGGCCTTGTTAGTGCCTTGTCTCAATCAAATTCAACAGGAACTCTTTCCAGAAAGGCTTCATGTCACTCCATTTCAATGACAGAAATGGTTGGGGTGATAAAAGATCCCAAAGAGGATCATTTTAACGTGGCTACTGAGATTAAAAACAATTTCTGGTATCAAAGTTGGAGGATTTATGAAGGTCACCAATTTCTACTTTATGGATGGGACCTGGGTTCATATGTAAGCTCTTCAGAGTGTATTTCAATGAGTTGTGACGGGGTAATAGAAACAGTAATAGGGCCAATATATACTCCCCTCCAGACAGTAAAAAACCGAATGCTGTCGAAAAGTAAGGGATAACCCAACATTGGGTGAGATTCAGCCTCCATATTTCACCCATGACAGTCATGGGTCCCTCTCCTCAAATTTGGCAGTGATTTGCCTGTCTAGGTAATCAATCAGGCTGATTTCTTTCAGCGCAAGTGTCGGTAAGACAAAAAAAGGGATTCGACTAAGTCAACGGATTTCTGTCATATATGCGCCATTTGTCATTTGCTGAAATAGATAGGCTGTTCCCTCTGACTCTAACACGAAGCAGATTTATTGACTATCTTACACCTGAGGAATCCATCACAAAATAGTCCTGCCTCGTTCACCATGGCTCTGTCTTTATCCCTCTATTTCCTAGCAACCTGTGTGAAAGCTCCCACTCCCACTCGCTTCTAGTGACTGTAAACACTCTGCTTAGTTACAATCCAATTGCCGGTGAGAATGGTTTTAACATCACTGAAGGCCTTTCCTGCTGGGGAGACAGAAAAGACACCTATCCACCTTCTAACAGACCGCGAGTGAGCACACAGGGCATGCTGTATGACCACACGTCTTTGAGCGCTCAAAGCCAAGCATCTGTGTCTGTGTCTGTCTCTCTCTAGACAACCATGTCCCAGGGGCACTACGTTATCGCCCAACCACGAGCACTGCACCCACGCGAGGAATGGGGAAATGGGAAAGGGGTCATCTGCCCATGAGCCATCGCTTGACAGAGAGGATCATTGTCTTATAAGGCCTTTTTTTTTTGGGGGGTTGCGTCTCTAACAAACACTTTCCTCTTCATCCAAAGGGATGCATGACCACTGACCAGGCCCAAACCAAGAATCAAAGGCGGCCACAGCCATGGCTTTTAATTGGGGTTGGCAGCAGTGAAGGAAAATATACAGGTACAAGGAGGCCCTGGCAGTTCAAACAGCTTTATATGAACAGTTGCTTGTGTCAAATCTGACAGTTACTGGGGTGGCCTACATTTCTGTGTCAACTCCAAAATGTGGAGATGAGGCTACTGCCAAAAGTAGGGACCAGAGGCCTATTAGTGCAAGCCTGTCTGTACCTTCTAGAATGACTTCACACTTCTAAAAGACCATCAGGACTTTTTCTAGTCCCATTTTCCCTCTCTCTCTCTGTCGCTCCGACTCATTTTCCAGCTCTCTTCTGTCAGATTCTTTCGCCCATCATGTTAAAAATATTTCTAAAATTTCAGCTTTTTCTTGTTGCGTTGATGTCAAGGTCTCATCACAGTTTCAGGATCTCTGGGGGTTGAGGCCAACTGGCAGCGGTGGCCATTAGGTGGAAGGCCAGCCAGCCTGTTTTCCTGGGAGAAATGTGTTGGCATGACTGAAATGTGATACACGGCCATCATCTGGACATCATTACGCCATGATGTAGGTCTGTGTGAGTCACATTTGACATTATACAATATCAACTTGCTTGCCAACTGTAAAATAAGTGTGGGGCACACAATCAGAGCACAGAGCAGCATGTTATTCCGAGGTGCTAAGGCTATATTCTCTAGAATGGTCAAACACAGAGACAGACAACAAGAGCATGTGAGGGTAGTTTGAACAGCATCTTTAAAAGGACATTGTGTTTCAAAGCCTGGGGAGTCAGTGTCTTTAAACATATTCTATTTAACTCTGGCTACCTGTCAGCTAGCCAGCTAAAGGGTTTCTAAAGGATACTGAAGGTTGCATGAAGGTTGTGGGTGTATGAAAGCATGCTTGCTGTGCTGTTTTCTATGACAGTGACTCACTATCACCTCTTGAGATTCAACATGTAATAAGACTATTTGTTTCTGTGGTTAGCTTTCTAACTTGAGTAGATGAGACCAGCACAGTGCATAGGAATTCTAACTTCAGTGAATATGGTTATTTTTCACATTCTCTTGCTATTTCTAGTTTTAAATTTTAAACCGAAATGATTATACACTGCACCGTTAATGTGTTTGTGTTTTGTAATGTGTTTTTTTCTGTAATGTGAACTATTCCAATAAGACACCACAAATCTGACCAGATCTATATTAGGATGGTTGATGACATTTGCCTCAGTGCAGGGTGAAATAAAAATGCGAGTGTAAGATGACAGCAAATAGGTTTCTAATCCCTTACAGCCAGGTGTACCTGGAAGGCTTTAGCTCGGTGTGTGTCAGAGCTGTGACTGATGAGGTGTCAGGCCCAACAGACCCTACCTCTCCTTACAGCCTTGCATGTCACTGATTACTCTTTAATAGGTGCTGGCGGCATAGCAGATGTGAGCAGGGTTTTTGTTGATTGCCTTCCAACTACAGGAATAGCATGTGTTGAGACGTAGCCTACAGTCTTGTGTGTCAGACTAAATGATAGCGATGCTAACTGAATAATTCCCTGTTAATAGTATTTACTGTTGGCTCAGCTGGGCGCATTCCTGTACTCTCTCCTTCCCTCTCCAGCACTGACTTTGACCTCGCCCTCCCAAGCATCCAGCATTCCATCGGCATCTCAGCTCTGGATCTTCTCATTCAGTTAAGAGCACAGCTGACCCCCCATGCTTTTGGACGCATAATGAAACATTCCTCAGGGTTTTTATCCCCAAACGTCTCAGCTTTCATTGGCCGCAACAGCATGTGGCAAGAGGGTGTGCAACAACACATGCAAACAAGTGTGACCATTAGTTGTTGTTTGGGTCTAACAGCCATATTTCCTTAAAAACATGTTTTCATAAGTGGCATGTGAGATTGAGCACAGGCCGAACCCAATCTAAGTTTGGCTGACAGGCTAACCGTTCATCAACACCACGACGCTTTGTGATACCATCACATTCCTCAGAGGACACAATAGTGGAAAGAGCATTGCTTGTGCCTGGATGGCAAATTCTATTTTTTTTTTAATTTACCTTCATAGCTGTCTAATAAATCCCTTTTGACTGACTTTATTCTGTTAGGACATGAAGCCATTGGAGACAGCGGTTCTGGAATTTTCCAGGTGAAATAAGAGCTACTAGAGTATAAAGCAGATCTGTTTTCTTAGACTTGATTGAAAAAGAGTAGCCTTTTCTCACAGACAATACTTGCACTCCCGTTTCTGTCTGGACAAGACAAAGGCTCGTGTTAATTTCCTGCTCCTGGTATAACCTTTATCCAACAACTTAGACAAATGCCTCCCCACTACTATGGGATTTAATGCATAATTGCAGAGTCAGCCGCTGTCTAGCCAGTTTCTCTAGACAGCACAGGAAAGTCAGAGAGAAGTATTTGGAAACACACACACACATATTCAGAAGTAAGTGCTGTGAACTGGCAGACAATGAGGAGAGCAGTGGCTCCAGAGTGTGACTGCATGTGACTGTGCATTTTGTGTGTGTGTATTTGTGAGTATGTGTGTGTATTATGTGTGTGTGTGAGAGAGAGAGCAAGAGAGAGAGAGAAAGTCTGCGTGTCTGTGTGAATGTGAATGTTAGTGAGAAAGGAAGAGAGAAAGAGAGTGAGTGAGTACATTTGCATGTGTGTCTGTGTGTGGAGGGGGGTGGGGTGGAGTAGTGAAAACGTGGGATTTCAAAACACAGGAGTGGTGCAACCAAGCTGCTGGAATGCCCATAAAGTGGGGCATGCTTTGTTTGCCTGCACTTCACTTTCTCTGAAGTTGGATGGATCAAAGTAACTCTCCCACTGCTGGGGGGAGGGGGGGGGTGGGGTGGGGGGTGCTCAGAAGAAGCCTTAAGCCCTCTGGAGTCTCTAAACACTTTTGGGTTAAACACCTGTTCCCCCATCTGAATTCAGTCACTTTCTTCTCCTCAAACTTTCTGCAGCTTCATAACTAATCAAATTAAGAATATGTAATGAACTATTTTCTATATTTGTTTTCCACATGACACAGGATGCAACCGTGACCAGTTCAGGCAGCCCTAAATGCCGTTCCACTTCTGAGATTAAAGGCTTAATAGTATCAGTTTTGATACTTTTTGTGGAGAGATATTCGGGACAAAAGTACCAAAACACTGTTACAGCCACATAATCTTGCAAAACAAGCAAAGAACCTGAGTTCATGGGTCTGTTGAGACCAAATAATTACACCAGCAGAGCCTGTGAAACCACTTTTACAAATAGCGGGTGTCTTTTCAATGTGTTACTGTCTAAAACACAAAAACAAATAAAAAACCTCCATTGCTAGATTTATGAGAACTTGCTTGTCGTCACAGTAGGGCCTATTGCTTGCTCCCTCCACAGCATGTTTCACTTTAGAGGTCTTTCTTTGCCCACGTTATCATCTCACCAAATGAAACAAGTAAAGCAAACAACTCAGACGGTCGTTCACAGCATCCCTTCAGAGCGCCTGCATTGTTTAATGACTGGTGTCTCTGTTCCGGCCAAGTTGCAAACAGAGTTTCACATGCAGTCTCCGTGTGTGTTGTGTTTAATTAGTCTCCTGCTAAAACACAGCATTATTCCGCATGCCAATTATGCTGTCGACTTTTCAAATGGAGAGACACGATTCAGCTCCACCCTCTGGAGCCATTGGAAAATGATTCTGGGGTGCCATGCAAGTGCTTAAGGAGGCCCTTTCAGTTGCACTGCAGTATACTGGAAAACTTGACTTCCCCATTGTGCCTTCTCAAGAACAGAGACGTGAAGTGCTCTGAAAGGACAAGGGCTTTAGCTTGTGCGTTCACAGCTGCAGGTTTCTGGGAGGTCTTTGTGCTTCTCTTAGCAAGATTCAGAAGAGCAACTCTCAAAGTGGAGCTGCTGGTACAGCAACTACATTCTTATGCATCAGTCTGATGCCTTCATTCTGAAGCCTGCAATGTTTCCTGTCATTGCCACCTACTGGGCACTCACTACTGAGTCCTCAGATGAAGATGAATTTACTTGGTTAATGGGATATTCACACAGATTCATGAGTCTGGTTGCTTCACCACACAAATGTCTATGCAACGTAAATGTCTGCTTTAGTTCATGCATTATAATTGTGAGGACACAAATGAAATGTGTGTGTGTGTGTGTGTGTGTGTGTGTTTTCTAAGCCATCCGTGACTCTTGGTGGGTTCCATTGAGCTGGGGGCAGCCCCACTGTGCCGCCGCTAACATGTCTACACATCCTCTCTGTAATTAGTGGGCAGAAACAACGGGAGCTTGATCCAACACAAAAATTAATTAGAGTAGGACTTTTTTCACAGCCAAGAAAATAAGGGCACTCCCAGGGCACTGACCGAAAGCTCCACAGGGGGCTTCCTCCTCTGTTGCTCCGCAACAATTGTTTACTAAATGTCATCCTGTTCAGGGATGTGCTCAGCTCCCTGCTTATTGAACACTTCATCACGAAGTAAGATGTTACTTTGACAGCTGAGTTTACAGAGGGGTTTTCTCTCTTTAAGTTCAGAAAAGGATAGATTATAAATGGTTTCTTTGAACACTGCATGGAGGAAATTATGTTTTTTTTATGTGTGTATCTAATGGGCACGGTTGTGTAGAAATCTAATGTGACCCATGTGTTTAGAATTTATGAAAATTTTGATTATGTCATGTTATACTTCAAATATGCTTGCTTGAGGTCTTTATTGGTCTTCAGAAGGGATAACATCTGGTCAATCGAATGTCAGCTCATTATTATTGTTCTACAGCCTTGTCTGAACTTGAACTGACTGGCCTTCCTTTTAGGTTTTAATAATTTGAGCTGGGACAGTGGATGTTTTTTGGTAGGAGGTCAAACTTAATGAAAACCTCACCAAGTTGGCATGGGCACATAGATCTCCATCTAATCTGACAGTACGGTGGTTGTGTTGGCCAGTGCAGTGACTGTGTCAGAGCAGATTGCTGGGACCGTGCCCAGTTTGACTTACTTGGGATACCAGGCCATACAGCTAGATCTCCCAGAACAAATCTACACAGGCCTACAATGTATAGGGACTGTCATTGGTTGAAAGGTCTATACCATTTTAAGAACATTCACTCTTATTGGCTGGCAGTGGGAATCACGAATGAGGGAATAGGATTAGTCATCACTCCCAATGAATGGGAAGGTGCTGGATCTTTGGCTTGTAGTAGGTACACGCTTGTTTGTGTTGGACAAATAAAGAACAGCTCTACTGAACAAAACGACTCTGCTAGGTTTCCCACATTAAAAACATGAAAAAAACGAACTATCCCTAAATTACAAGCAGCTACAGGACTGCTAAAACAAATAACCATGAATAACTATGGGGCATTGGGCAAAAGAACTGGGTATCTTCCAGCTATTGAGCTGAGTCATAAACTTGCAAGTTCATTTTCTTGCATCTCAGCACTGCCTCAGAAGGAACCTGTCAACAGAACAGCAATCATTCATTGGGCCCCCTCAAGTTTAGAGACATTAAAAGTAGGTGTATGGGCATGTTACAAAGAAATGTTGTGCATAAAAAGTGGACTGAACTGGAAGGCCAATGCAGGGAGAACAAAGAAATATGAAGAATATGAACAGTTACCACTTGGAGACAGACCTGGAAATTAATTAAAAAGTAATAGAAACTGACATTCAGGCCAATTAATCAATGTAATCGTGCCTATGTTAATTATTTATTTCATTTTATTATTCATTTAACTTTATTTATTTAATTGTAATTCATTTATTTTTTGTTAAGAAAAAAAACAATGCTTCTGACTACAGAAAGAAAACATTCTTGGTGAGGAGAGCTGCATAGACTAGAAGGCTTCCAGGAAAATTTGAGAGATTCTGGAAGCTAATTGTGAATTATAAAGCTAAAAAAAACCCTAAATAATCTTTTATTAATTGCAATCAAGGTAGAATGTTCAATTAATTACGGTCATAGTTAATTTGCGGTCATAGTTGCCCAGCTTTACTTGGAAACATGAAAAGTGTTTCATGCATAAAAAAGACAGTTTGAAAGAAAAAGAAAAAACAAAGTTCCCTGGACAACAGTGTAATAATAACTTCACCAATATGTTGCTGAATCAAGTTACATTGACTTAAATGTCAACTCCATCGAAATGCATATACCTTGGAGAGCACTGATTTGAGATAATGGGCCCATTGACCTAAAAATAAATCCCTCAGCAGTACAATAACAAGCAGCCTGACTAGAAGTGGCACAACACTGCCCCATACCTGTCTAGACTGGGAGAGAAGACAGTCTGTGAGCTATTTGGACACCTGGAATCCCTTTTCCATGAAAGTCAATTGCGAGACCAAAGCACATCCGAAAACAATCTGCTTTTGCTGTTACCTTGATCAGAGACCATGGGAGTGTGGCAAGAGCTCTCTTTGTCTACTTCTCCAACAGTAGTTTCTGTTCCCTTGTATTTGAAAGGAAGTCCTTCAAAAACTGGATTTTCGATTTTCATTTGACAGGCTAATATCTGCATGTCGCCTGCCGCTGTAACACAATGACCAATAGGCGACGGCAGGCTGGGGCCAGGCCAGGTAGATTATGGGAATTTAGCAGTCGGGGAGAGCACTCTAATGAGGATTTCTTTCTTTGTGAGCACGCTCATGCAGTCCTGCACGAAGGAGAAGGAGAAATGCATGGTTGTTTTCATGTTTAAGCAACAGTGCGTCTTTGATGAACTGCTTCACCACTTGGCCAGTGTCCCGCTTAGCTGTACAGCAGGATGTCCTATCCTAAGGGAAAAAAAACCATCATCTGAACCCGATCAGGTTTTAGTTTTCCTGAAAGAAGCCAGATTTCCCCCACCCAAGAGCTGAAACCTAAACATCACCTTGCGCAATGCTGCTTGTGGAGATGCCTAAAGAAAGGTGGGAGGCGATCTGATAACATCTCTAGCTATCCAACTGAGAAAGATGCTGTCTGCATAATATATTGTGTTCTTCTGCTGTTAAATGCAGAGCCATTGAAAAGGCTGAAGACTGGAAACTCTGTCAAGTGTACACATGTTCAAGCGCAACGGACAAGGGGCAAACTCAAGCCAATATGAACAAACACTATAAATCTCACTAGGATATTACAGGAGATTAAACAGTCTGTACGAAGAGGGTGGGGCACTCATCAGTCCCTCAATACAACAATAAACATTGAAGAGCGAAAAATAGACCCAAATATGACACAGGCCATTTCAACACCCCGTGGTCAAATATTTAGTGTTGTGCCAGTCCCACACAGAGAGGTTTGGTGTAATTCTCTGTTGCAGGGTGCTGTCCAGATGTCAGATGTTTCGACTAGCTCATTGCTCAGCCTCTGTCAGTATGTTTGACATTGCTGTAGTAAAAACACAGAATAGCTACAGACCCACATCACACTGGAGAGCTGCTTTATAGCAGTCTAGCCCTATAGATTATGGAAAAAAGCACATACTGTTTCCCCTGGTTAGAGTGTATTTTTGTCTTGCGTTACATACTCTCAATTATCCTATATATACTATATACTATATACCTATATATTATATTTCTACATACAGAGACACTTTCCAACTTCTACTGGTCTTGATGTAAGGAACTTTACTGACATTGGAGTTTGGGATTGTTTCAATAGTCTTTCCTTTTGTACACAAGGTTCTGCAAACTTTTGCTTTCAGTGTATAGAACTTGCAACTAACCTTTCAAGTGTGCATTTCAATTCCCTGTCTGGATGACCATCCTGCTCTACAATTCTTTAATCTCTTCAGATAACATTCAGAAAAACGAAATAGATGCAGAGAAATGGGAGAATGGTTTCCCACTGTAATATGTCAGACGGAGTTAATAATTAGGTGGATTCAATTCTCCCAAAAGGGCCTTCTTAAAAACATTTGCAGCTGGCAGAAAGCATGCACATGTCCCTCAGACTAGAACCTCGCTATGTTCAGCCAATACCCTGACCAAGACAACTATCATGTGCTGTTTTCCTTGGTTTGTCAGGTCTTTGAAACAACGAACAACAAAAACATACAATATGTTTTAGCCCTCTTTAAGACCTTGTTGATCAACATAAAAAATCAAAGGGGAATTTACATGGGAATAACATGGAAAAAAGAGCTCTGCTAGAACCTAAACACTACATGTCCCCCAGCTAGTCTCATTTCTCCAGCCACTCAGGACATTTTCATATTTTTGGAAATACAACTCAATTGTAAACAGTATAGTTGCAAGGTCCACTGTGACTGTGAACCACGGTATACATTACTATCGTCATTCAAAACTTCCCCTACTTTTGTGAAATCAATGAGCACATATCTTATGGCTGGCTGACTGATCAACAAGGTCTTAAAAAGGGCTAGATAACATTGTATGTTTTTGTTGCTCATCTTGGTGTTGTTTTGAAGACCTGACAAACCAAGGAAAACAACACATGACAGTTGTTTCCCAGAGCAAATCCCTTCTGAGCAAAACCTAGAGAATCAGGTGGCCACAGCAAAAAGGTCTACACAGAAGCATCATCTTACTGATACACAAAGCCAGCGCCTACAAATCCCCATACTTGGAAATGTTTGAACAATGGCATTTCCCGGTCTTCCCGAACATTCTGCTTCTCTCCACCAGCACCCAGGAGCACTCAGTGTGTCCCCTGCCAAACATGGCCATTAATTGCAGTTGGAAACATGGGCTTCAGGAGTGCCACATCTTTTTCCAGGCACACTACAGTGTACACAAAAGAGCCAGGATATCCCTGAGGTCATTAAAGCATGTGAAACCATGCAAGCAGCACTGAGAAGCACTGAGCTTCATAAGATATGGCTCCAAATCTGATGTGAAGGCCAGCTAAAAATTACCCAAGATGGGTTGGTGACTCCTTGAATGGGAGACAGTGTGTGTGTGTGTCCCGTATTAATAACTCCTCATCCACTTCCATGATCACATGTTGCGACTGTGTGGAGATACAATGCTCTCAGTGGCTGAAATCACGTTCTCCATGCTGCTTACTGGATTGAGAGTTATTGTGCCCAGAAACTCTACTGTCTCACCACTCTGCATTATAGTTTGCCATCCTTCCTTATCTGTCTATCACTTAGTTTTCTTTCTTGACCTTGTTGTTGTAACATAGTGTGCAATCTTTCCATTTGTATCACTGCTTAAGCGGTGGGGATTTCAAGGGCAACTCTCTTTTGGTGCCTGCGACTGATGTGGATGGATATGATTTATGGTTCAGCTGTGCGACAGCTGTGGTTGACTGAGCGTGCCCGCACAAGACACAGTGGCATGATGGGATCAGAGCCCCCTGTCTGCTCCTGGACACTCGCTCACATGATGTCACATCACCACACACACACACACACTCTCACATGGGAGAACCATCAGAGTCCTCCAAAACATTCCATACACACAACATGCTGTTCAACAGCCTAGAGCTTCGCACTACTGATGGAGGATGGGCCAAGGGCTTTCAGCACTGGATCCAAATATCAGTATATTTCCCCCCACACAGCAAGGCTTTGTTCAGTGTCACAGAAATCTTCAAAGCATAGGGACAATGACAAGTTTGCTTGATGTTAAACAAAGACAGCAGAATTGCTTTCCCCGACACTAAATGTAGTCATACCCTGGATCCTCTTGCCAAAGCTTGTGAACTTGAAAGCAGTCCATTTGCATGACCTCCTCTCCTATGTGCTGTATCTATATGTATGAATGGATCTGACACTACAGGGGTCTGCAGAGAGCACAAGGGGTGGGTCATTTGATGCTTGCTTTCAGATGCATGAAAATTCCTATGGTGCTCAAGGATCTAGACTGTAGCTGCCATCTGCAACCCCTCCACTCATACTCAGTGCCCCTCACAGACAGAGACACATTTTAAAGTACATTTTGATCCAAAGTTCTCAGACTATTTGGACAAGAAAACTTGTCGTAACTGAGGTGCTGGCCTGAGTTTAGTGAAGCGCTCCAAGCCCTTCTTGGACGGGGGCTTCAGTGGGCTGGGGTGCAATGTGACATTCTAGCTTGAGTCCCGACCCAGTGGGCTTCGTTCCCAAAGTCCTATCAAAATCTGGGGCAGTGGGACTCCAGGTGCATGCTGGGATGGGGCTGGCCCACACTAGGGGCCTGTTCCTGCTGGGACACATCTTGGGTCACAACTGTAATCTCATAAATATTTAAGCATGAACATAAAATGGAAAACAAATGTGAATTAAAAGGTGGTCTGGGCGTGCTTGTGTTCACACTGGAAAGTTGGCAGCGTATTCGCGAGTGGTCCCTCACCACGGAATCAGGTTACAGTCTTGCAGCTCTCCCATGATTTACTCTTCATTTGGGAGAGGCTATCTGAAAGCTACAATTTGTTGGTTTGCAAAATCATCCCAGTATCACACAGTAAATTGCAGAGTCATCACAAAATTGTTTTTTTTTCTCTCTCTCAAGTCACAATGTGTGCTGATGATGTGTCAGCCCTCATATAAACTAATGCAGTGACTTTGCTTCAAGCTGGCCATAAAAGCTGGTCATGTTAAGTGCCCCCTTCATCCTTTCCTTGAGTTGTAACTCTGCTTTTGAGACCCTGGAGAGCCAGTAGGAAATTAAAGTGGGATTAAAATAAAAGAAAGCTTAGCTGCCCAGATCCGCGCTGTCTGCAAACCCAAGAGGGCATTAAGTCACAGGAGTTGGTAGGACATCAAGCCAATGGCTACTGCATCAAGATAAGTCAGCACAAGATGATGTGACCTCTAAAATCTCATGATAAATGTTGTTCCATCCTCCCTCATTAAGTTTTATGTTTTCAAGATTGCTAGTTAAGTCATCGCTCCAAAGCATATTTCCAACTCAGATGAAGTAGTCATTGAAAGTACACTGGAATTAGCAGCAGGACTTTCTTCTGTAGTGTCCATTAATGTCTACTTCTGTCCGGAAATGGACATCTCCCTGTTTTGCAGGGCTCTTTGTTGTAAGTGAGGTCCCATTCAGAGGGAGCACAAAGTAATGGCTCAGTGCATGGGAGGCCCTGAGGAGCCTCTACAGCTCTGGCATCTGCCCAACTGTGTCAAATCATGGGTGGATCTTACAAACACACATGCATACATGTACACACAAACACATGGATATCGTCACACACACACACACACACACACATACACTTTGCTAGGGATGAGAGCAACAGCTTTGACAGTCTTGATTAATGACAGTTGAAATTCCCAAGACTACCCATTCCAGGATCGCCTTGCTGCTTCAGCTACACATGGACATTATCTTGGGTAAGGGGGGTTGGGGTGGGGTGGGGTGGAGGTCACACAGGAAAAGAAAGACACCATTTCCATACACCCAAGTGGCCAGTCTATTCAGATGGGGAAGAAAACAAACTGATGTGACTTAACTTTCGCTTTGTTGCGGACAATATAGCTAGAGGCCTACGCTATGGGTGCCCACTGAAGCACGAAGGGGCACCACAGAGGCCCAGCGAGGAATTGCTGTCAAAAGCACTGCCCACCAGGGACTAGTCCATCGTGGGCTTCACCACAGCTCTGTCAAAAGCCACACTAATCCACTCAGTCGTTTGACATGACAGGGGAACGCCGGCAGAAGCGTGGGCTCCATGATTTCAGCTGTGTGAGGGCTTCACAATCATACAAAGTGCACAAATCTCTCAGTGAGCTGTCTGTCAGAGGGAATTAGCAGAGGAAAATGGATGCCTTTAAGGCCACCGTAGACTTGGAATGGGATACCAGTGCAATCTTTTGGGGGGGAAGACAGCCTGTTCAAGATAAGAGTGCTTTCTCAGAAACAATTGTCCCAGGGGACACTTTGTAGACTGATGCTTGTAGCTAGTACACATACACAGACATGCATACAAATTCCCCACAGCAATCCCTTAGACAGGTTCAAATGTTTTAATGTGGAAGTGAAGTGAAGTGTTTTCCCATTCCCGTCGCTTGGATCCGCAGGGATGGCTGATATCATTGGTTGCACAGGGCGCGAGACCAGGAGACTACGTAAGCCCAGCCAGATGGGCCAGAAATGTGGGCTCCAAACCCAGAAACCCAGATGCTCCCGCACATCCCAAGCCAATCGCTATGAAACTCCAGCAAAGCTAATGGATGCATTTAATCTCACACAAACTCAACACCTATACTACGATCGAACATTAAGGACTCCATTTCCCAGAAGCCTTGCTGCAGCCAGCACTGCTAATTTTTCTCAACTGATAATTTGCCATGTTGTTTACTGCGCTTTGCTGACTGCTTTGGGACGATGTCTTTTCTATTCTCTTGGCGCGCAATAATAACATGTATACAAATATCAATACACCATAGACTGTCAGCATAAAGGGAGCTTTACAATAAAATACTGGCAAGCTGTCGTTTCATTCAGACCATCTGGTGGAGGGCAAGGAGGACATCTGCCCCAGGGACACTGGAGCAGTCAGTGACAGCACATCACTGACAGCAACACAAGGTCACCTTACCTGCTATGCAGAGGCCCAGAATGCTCAAGAGGACCAGGATGTACAATGACACGATGGCGTATTTGATGGCCGACAAGGAGTTGAGGTGGCCACAGCAGCTATCTCCCTTTCTCCTCTTTGATGAACAGGCTAGAGAGAGAGAGAGAGACAGAGTGAGTGACAGAGAGAGAGAGAGATAATAAATAACAATTTACTTCAGAGCAATCCCCAATCGAGTAAGAAATGTATAGGAGACCTTGCTTGAGGATATCATGAGTACAAGTGGGGAAGTCTTACACCTCTCCAGGTGTGTACATTGCACAGGATCACTTTACAGTGCTGGTTGCTATTATCTTGCTTTTGAGGACAGTCAGACTGTTTAGAGAGCTTGTCTGAGTCATGTTCCCATGGGCCCCTTGGAGAGGTTTTTTGTCTGCAAAACTATTGGTTTTATGGCTTTCAGGTGCTGATGACTCAATTGCATCAATACAGCACAAAACAAGCATAACCTAAACAACAAAATCTACACAGAATTGAGAGACCATTTTATATAAATACCACTGCAAGGTGGCAAACTTTAAATCACATTATGAAAGACACATACTTTTAATCTTGATAATCTCCGTTTGCAGATCTTCTGTAAAGCTTTTAAAACAAAATACATCAATAACAGGTCACAGAGGCAGGAAAGTGAAGAAACTGACTTGAACTTGAACTGATATATGCGAGTCATGAAGTATGCGAGTCAGTGTAGTTCAGTTCCCTTAAATTAATGACACAAAGATTTGGGTCGCCATAATATTTGCCACTTCCATTCATTCCATTTTGTCTTTGTTTTCATTCAGCCCAGCTCTCTGATGTCCTGTGCGGTACTCTGGCTGTGAATCATGCCCTTATTGTCTTCCTACCCAGAATGCCACAGACAGCCATGTTTCAAACTCTGCTCCTTTGTTTTTGCAGCCGTGCCGAGAAACAAAACAAAGTAGCTGTAAGGAACGTGTTTGGGAAGGGATTTATTAACATGGGCCCTGAACTGGAGTAGCCGCACTCTGTGGCCACCCCCCATTTGTCAGATCTCTCCCTGCACAACCTCAACCAAATGGCTGCAATAAGTCATTAAACATGTTTTAAATGTGTTTGTCAGGGATGATCTCTGAGATGGCAGGAAGGGTGGGGCTGTGTTGGAAAGACTTGATGAGTCAAGGCAGAGCGGGAGTATTACGTTTCATTGGGGGAGTTTATTGACTGAATGTCGGCATCAGCAAAAAAAAGTGAGGCCTGCAAACAACGAAAAGCACAGAACACGGATGGCTGCATCACAACTCTGATGCGAGATGAAAGTAGTTTATAGCTCTGGATAGGACGAGCCACACACATCTGATTCACATTGGGAGAAATGATCCAAGACCTCTTGAAATGGTCCAACACTGTTTCTCTTTTCAAACCCACTGGAGGTAGGTCTATGAGAGATGAACACACAATGTTTATATTTTCATTGTTAGCAACACAACAGATAAAAACAACCCAAAAGTATGTAACTTTTTGTTATCTGACACTAGATTGGCTGTTGTGTTCCCTTCTGCACAGCAGGCTGTGGAAGATTAATTAATTACTCCTTTAATTGATCCTGTAAAAGGAAGGAGAGGGAGAGAAACAGAGATGCAGGGAGAGAGTGAGCGAGAGAGAGAGAGAGAGAGAGAGAGAGAGAGAGGGAGAGCAGCTCTATAAAGGACAGGCAGTCAACCTATTTTCCATAAACATACTTCTGCCTTCTCGGCAACATGGTTTCAATTGTCCCAAGACGGGTGATGTCATGCAAGCAGAGACAGCACAGCGGCGAGGGTTCTCTTGTAGCAGCACACACGCTGGGGACTGGGGACTCTAAATGCACAATAATATCCATGCGAAAAGCACACACACACACACACCACCCTAAGTGATGAGATACACCTTTTTCTGCGGCTTAAGAAAACACAGCTGCTTCGGTCACACATGCATTAAGGCTTAACTGTTTGGAGAGTGGTTAAGCAATTTAAAGGGCTCTGGCACCTTGAGGCTTACATCTCTGGCTCCAGTCATAATGCACAGGGACTTTTGTTGGACATGGTACTGTGTGCACAATCTGTGGAACAATTAACTCCACGCATGGAGTATGGAATTCTGGCAAGGCATACAGTATCCGAGCCAAATCTATGCAATATGCCATAGGTTATACTATATGTAAGCAAACTGTGCTTGTGTGTGCACGGACAGCTGAAAAAAATCACAGTGTAAATTGATAGAAGACTGGCAACACTCTGTCAAAAGTCATAAATGAGGTTTGAATATCACAATGCAGTATGTATACAATGTTACCCTTATGTATAAAACATTGGGTGCTAATCGTTTGCAGTTGTGTGTCAAGTTCAATCAAGGCGGTCCACATTACATGTGGGAGGATGTAAACAACTACATAAAATTTACAATGAGGTCCAGGGATGTGAATGATTTACACCCACACAGACGTCATATCTGGCGTTTTATGTTGAAAGCAGCCAAGGAGGTTAGATATTCTTGCTTACAAGCTTTTGATATGTACATGGTTCAGTTAAAATTATGTAAAGTTTTACATGTTGCTGACAACTTTTTCATGCAACAAGAGGTTTGTAACTGTCTTACTCTTACTCTAACTCAACATTCAAAAAGGGTGACAAAAAAAAGGAATAAAAAACATTTCAGCTTGGTTACACAGGTCTAAGCTAAAGCTCTCATCACTCCTTTTGTGAGAACACAGGGCATGACCTCCCTTTCTCCAGCTGAGCGTCTTTGGCCAAAGTGTCATATTCCAACATATTTATCTCTTTAAAACCTAGCCCACTGTGAAAGTGTGACTAACTCGGTGGAGCTAGCCATGTTGCCCCTGTTGCCTTGACTACCCGACTTCATCCAACACAGACAGAGCTGTGTGGTATCAGAGAAGCTGATCAGATGGGTGGTAATGCCTGGGAAAAGTTGAGTAAAAACTCAAACAGACAGAGTCGCTAGCTTGAAGTGCTCAAGTAAACAAACCGACCAGAGACCCTGGGGAAATGGCGTCATAGTGAAAAAGAATATCCAAACACGGCCTTACACTCTTCACACAGGTTGAGTTTGGAGAGGTTCCGTCCATCGTAGGCCTCCTCATAGAACGAGCCGTTGTCTCGGTCCTGATAGGTGCTCAAGTACATCGCCTTGTTCTCCATGCTGCAACAAGTGGAGGATTATGCATTACATAATTACACACACGATGGATGATGTATCAAAACCAAAAGATACATTTGAAACCAGACGGTGTTAACCACTCTCTGCTTTTATGGTCCTTTTACAAAACAATAGACAGCTCAGAGATATACGACCCAGAAGATGTCTGACCGCAGCATTGGCACCTAGTGGCTTCACAGCGTGATGCCAGCACGTATTCAGAAACTGACTGACATGACTGTATTCTGAAGTGGCATTCACTGCCCACTCCTTCCAGTACATTTATAGTGATTGTAATCAGCCACATGGGGCTGGCACAACCTAGGAGCTCCTTGGTATTAAGGAGAGTTTCAATCTTAAATGCCCTTTAAATGCACTCGCTGATTTTTTCCACAGTGTGTTGTCCTACACGACAAAGTAATTAAACATTAATCACTGCCAGTCACTTAAAGGACTCAGTGTGTGCGAGTGTGTGTTTGGGGGGGGGGGGGGGGTGAAGAACGAGTTGAGGAAAAAAAGAACAGATGAATGGACCAGACTAAAAGAGAAAAGACCTTAAGTGCTTATGTGTGAAAAGAGCTTATGTGTTTAAATATTCAAATTCTTCAATGTCTGTATTGACTGCACCATTGCCCCAGCTCCACAACAACAGCAACCAAAACACAGGGCTGTTAGTGAATGTGGTTCCCTCACATTGAGAGGGTATGGCAAAACATGTGGGTCACTAGCTTCTCCAACAGCTGGACAACAACCAGGAGCGATGGCCTCAGCAACAAACACAAGACAGTCATATACAGTCATAGGCAGTGCTACAATTTAGCATCAAACTTCAAATGTTTAAACAGGACTGCTTTTAGTCTTTGGTCATCAAGAGTGCTGATGAGCATAGATACACACAACCAGTTCTGCTGCCATCTAGTGCCTCCATAAATCTGAGGCCAACATACAGCCCTCTACTGCAAACATTCCCAGCAGAACAGCTGCTGGGGTGAAGGGTAGAGAAAGACAGAGACAGACAGGGAGAGGGAGAGAGAGAGAGAGAGAGGAAGATACAGAAGAGAGAGGAAAAAGAGAGAAACCACACATTCCTGATTCGTGGTCCTTCCCACAGTCTTGGTAAGCAAGTTAACAGTCTGCAGTCCATACTTAAGCAAGTAGAGAGAGAGGCAGAGACAAGAGAGAATGGGAGAGAGAGAGATAGAGAAAGAAAGAGAGAGATAGTCTCTGGCTGAGACCACAAGCCCTGCTGTGATAACACCACAGCATCATGCCCGCCACACAGCACTGCCCTGGGCCAGTTAGGAATCTCCACCACATGAGAAGGATCATCTCGCACTTACACAAGTGCAGCCAAGCAGAGGGGCTATTTTGGGGTTTCAGTGAATTCAAAGGAACACAAGGTTTGAGTGAAACCAGAACAAAAAGATGAAGCAATCAATGGGGCTCATGAAATAATGACACGGCACCGACTGCCTTGTGACTGGGCGCACATGTTGGAGCGGAATCAGTGAAAGCCACAGCTCTGCTTCAGAGGATGAACATTAATAGCTCACACTCTGAACAAAAGGGACATAAAATACAGCAATGGACGGGGGACTGTTTAGCAAAGTCATTAAAAAGTGCTCAGTCCGGACTTTTTCATTAGGCCAAGGCAGGGAGGGAAGGAGGGGAGGCTGCTGGCTGTTGACATTTCAGCTCCAGCCTGACTCACACACTTGTGTTGCTAGGAGACGTGGGGATGACCACCCGTCAAAGTCTGATGGCTGAGAGGAGGATGTTGAGAAAAGTGTACCCTTTCGAAGCCTAATGACGCTCATCCAAACCTGTCCTCTTGACTCCGGCCCAAAGAGAATGCTCTGGCTTCATCTTATCGTCCGCTTGTTTCTCACTGTTATGCCAGAACCACTCCACACATGCAAGAGCAAGACTGCCCCATCAATTTTGCTGTTCCGATGGTAGATTGCATCTCTGATGCAAAGTGACTGGTAGCAGATAAGGGCTCTCTGAGTCAGCCTTATCTTGAGCCCTACACTATTGTTGTCTCGGGGGTACCTGACACTGCATGCATTTCTGCTGCTCTCTGCAACCCTCAAAGCATGAATGTATGACTTGTGTCCAGCCTTAATGAGCTTCAACCGCACTCAAGCCAAAAAAACATCCCTTGTAACCAGAACTTCAAACCACAACACTGGCATCTCATCAATCACACACTGAGCACAAGCTGATGGGCCCGGTGCTGATGGGGCATTCATCAGTGACGTCAGATCTGGGATCAGTGGCGTTCATTTACCTCCACTGGGGATGATTAACATCCACTGGGAGCCATTTACTTTTGAAAGGATGGACCTCATTCAGGTGAGCATCTGTTTGGAACTGAAGGGTGTTCATTTCTTACTAAGAAAAACCCTGTATATCACTTTCAAGAGCAATGTAGAGTCATCCATAACATTCCATGCACAACTTCAGTACCTTTGGGCAATAACTGGAGAGAATTCTTGGTGTGAATTTTCTTGGTGTGTGTGTGGTGGAAACGGGCAGGAAACGGGTCTGTCATGGAGCAGTATGCCACTCGTGACTGTACAACAGCGCAAAACAATCCAACAACCTGTTGCTTTACTACCCACTGTCATGGACAATGATGCTCTGGATATGGTTCCTAGGGAACTTTTTTTTCAGGGCAAAACGGCACAAACTGCAAATTCAAATAATTCAAATGTGTTTTTAAAAATATAACTTACCTTTAAGTAGTTCTGTGTGAGTTTAACACTTTTGCATGAAAACAGCCAAGATCATTTAAATGCATAGGTTCTACTCCTGTTTGTCACGTCTATTTCACGAGTGCAGCCATCAGAACATATTTCCCCTGTAAACGATGTGGCTAGATGACACAACAGAGGCGATATTGCAGTCAACAGATGAAGAGAAGTCAGGCAGGCAGAGATAGAGTAACGCACTGTCTACTGAATGCGACTTCAAAAGTTAATTCCCTTTTAGCTAAGTGCAGCGAAGACATGAACGCTGCAAGTGACGTTTATACACGCTGAGGCTGTCCCTAATTATTTATGTCCTTACCTCATTCTACAGGCTCCAGTTACCCCGCGACTGCGCCCCGGGGCAGTGTCCACTTTTGAGAAACTTTTTACAACCCGCTGCATCAACACGCCCTCTTGTGGAGAATTCCCACTGTGGCAGGCAACAAGTAGCTTATCCTTCTATAGGAAGAGCGTTAAAAACTGCTTGATCTTTCAATAATATTGGCAGATGTATCAGCAGATGCAGACTAATGCTGATCAAAGGTTCAGTGAGTTTTGTATCATATATTCTTTGCTCCTACAGCTTAGTCTATGTGATTTCCAAAACTGCAAAATAAATTTCAGTAGAGACTATTGTTCCAGTCAATCACAAAACAGGTTATTTTAATTAGCACTACTCAGCCAGCAAAGCAAAGCAACAACAGTTGTGTGCCTCAGCCTAACCAAAGTCTCTGAGCTTATTTTTTCAGCACAGCAACCCAGTCTAATTACGCTACATTCTGAAGGGGTCTTATATTAAATAATAGAATAAGTATAAGATGAAGAATAGAATAGATAAGTTAAGATGAAATATTACAATAATATTATTACACATTTCACTTCACCATTCGTCAATTCAACAATTTTCTTGAGGATATAGTTGCCTAGCCTAACAATTTTGTTTGTTTCCAGCCCTAAGCTTATCCATCCAGAGCAGGTCATTATGACAGTGCATGATTGGCCTAAACACAAAACACTAGCTGTTCACAAATGATATGTGAGTCACTTAGAGTATAATGACAAAGAATAGCAGTGTTGCGTCAAATATGTGCTCCTCCCAGGTGTGCGCAGATGAGCAGCGGAACGCGGGTGTGGCCTCATAGAAGAGGCCAGGACAGGTAAGTGTCCCGTATTTTCTTTGGTACTTTTTAGTTTCACAAGGGTTTTACTTTTTTCTTGATGGATAGGAGACTTGTTTGTATAAGCGAAATGTGTAATAAACTCGAAAAGGCAGTAGACACGGAAATTTTGATGGCTCAACATATGTAAACAAAGTTGTTCTGAAGTGGGCTTTGATAACTTCCAAAACGATGTTCTGTCAGCTAACACAGATGACTGGTTTGTTGTTGCATCTGTTGTGCACTGGTTCGACAAAAACACGTTAGATGCCTTCTGGTATGATTGCATGCCATTCTCTATTATTTTCATGGCATGCTTCCATATCCTCTTTTACGTGAACTTAACGCCTAAACGCATTCTCGCTGAAGTTAACCCTGAGATGAAGTATTAGTAACGGTAACTTATCGGAATGTAACAGTGTGTTGCGTAGCCTAGATAGGATGTGGACATAGACCTAATGACGTCTAGGGTCTTTTCTTCTAAGTGTTGTCATTTCAGGATCGACATTCGTCAAAAACTTCACATTCTGTAATTATCACATGTGTCGCTAGGTGGTACGTTTGTATCAGTAACGTTAGACACATTGCACGCATAGCTGACCAGTTGACCAGGGTCAATTTAAACTTATGCTTCCGTTATACTTTTATATTTACAGTCGTTCGCCCTTTGTTCAGCTTAAATGATTCTAAACATAATTGTGTGATAATTCGGAAAGGTTCCAGTCTTTGTTCAGATTTGCAACTTTCATTTCATTTAAGACTGCAGGAAAGACTGCAAGACTGAGAAAAAAATTATAATTTTGTTTGGAAAATTATTTTACATCTCCCCATATCATATCGGCATATCGGAGTCATGTTACATTGTTTGGGGCTAAAAAGTTGAAGTCTCCTTTTGGACAGCATAAAACCCATCAAACTCTTTATCTCTTTAAAGTAACAGAGATACTGGCTTATTGGCAAATCATATTTTACTTTCTGTCAGAAATAAATGCTAGTTGTTGTTGTGGATGATGTCTGTAATAATTGTATCAAGGAAAATAAAATTAAAATATATTGGTAATGTTAACTGATCAGATGCCACTATTTGAAGCTACACAAACTCACAATGGTGGACACAGGATTTGAACCTGAACTGCCAGATGTGTAGTCAGCAATGTTACCACTGCATCCACACTGAATGTGTCTGTTGTTTGCGCTAAAGTCTAATCTCAGAAGGTCCTCATGGGCTCCTCAAAAAGAGTGTCTTACTGGACAGTGGATGAAGTTCATGACTGGGTGAAGAAGCAGTATGCTGGGGAGCAGATTGACCTGCAGCGGGCAGTAGTCACCCATGCCATCTCAGGTAGCACTATATAATAAGACACAGTAGAAAGCGGTTGTCTGACTACTTGTATCTCTGACCTAGATTAAGATATACATAACTCCCAAATCATGATACCTAAAAACTGTGGGTTACTTGTCTGCTTTTTTTTACTGTGTGTTATGTGTCATGTGAATCCTCACATAAGACTTGCTTTTTTGCTTGCTCTTTTGTTCTGTAAATGTTTAAGCTTATCCTTAATGCTGAAGGTGTCTTTGCTAGAGTAAGATAGGCTCCCTGAGGTCTCTTGGGACTTGAGAGGGACTGTTTTTTTCTTGTCTCACCTCCTGTGACTCTCTTGGCAGGCCGTGCTCTTCTGAGGATGAGTGAGCACCAGCTGGACCGGCTGGGCATAGAAGCGGAGTCCCAGCAGGAGGTTCTGCAAGATCTCCTGCTGCTCAGGGTCCAAGAGGAACTTGAGAACCTCAATGACATCTTTTCTGGTAAGGCACATTAACAGGACATTGTTGTCTTGTTCACAAAATGCTTCATCCTCATTTAGTCTGCAATTTCTCATAATGTGGATCCCACATATTAGGTCTATGTTTAGCTTAATACTAGCCTATATTATGTAGAGGTAATCTGATCAAAACAAAATTTGACTAAATGTGGATGATCTTGAATGTGAAATATTGACAATTAAAACAGGTATTAGACAGGTGTTAGAAGCCATATTGTTTAACCATATTAACATGGTTGTGCATTATAATACAATGGCAACACCTCTGGGTGTCTATGCAATTTATGGGTGGTGTTATTCAGCTTATATAATAGGACATTCATTATTCACTTTTTAAGAGTCAGTTTACATTGACAACTAGAGGCAACGTCAGTTATGTTTTGACCCCTGCATTTTTGGGCTTTGTTGTTTGTACCTTATGCAGTGAGTGGAGCGTCCCAGTGCTGTGCTGGCCAGTGCTGGGAACAGGCATGCTACCCTCCAAAACAAACTGCTATACCAAAGACATGGAGAAGAGAGTGTGATTCACACAAAATAAACAAAATATCAGAGGCTATTGTACAACAGACCTGATCCAAGACTCTTATTGCTCTTGTGATTTAACACAGAAACCCTTTAGTGGCTAGACAAGGAAGTGTATGATGTTTGACAAGATGCAGAGGAAATTAGTAGCAGGTTGCCAGACTCTGCTGTGGTTGGCAGTGGTAGTTGATGATGAGGGTTAGGTGTTTCATCTTAGGCAGTGTTCTTTTTCTGTTCCACAGAATGTTTTGCGTCATGACCAGATGGACCAGAGCAGTAAGGAGGACTTCTGAGTGTTACATTTCATGTGTTACATCTGATGAAGATGAAACGAACAAGAAGCATCCTTTCTCCCCAAGGATTTCAAACCAGAACAAAGTGAACAGAACTGATCATGGCACTATTTTCTGCATCACCACAAAGATTTATACTTTCGCAATGGAAACTTCCAAGGAGGCAGCAGATTTAGCCCAGGCAAAAATCACACCCAGTAATTCAGTCCCATTAAAAGAGGGTTACTATGACCAAGTATAAAGAAAGCAGAGATTTACTAAACAAAGTTGAATCCTGTTTATGCTGTAATTCAGATTTTACAGCGACATACCTTCATACTCAATCACCTGATAAAATAGAAACAGCTGCATTGGCTCTCAGGTCTTGTTGTAAGTCCCATCTCCTGCTTTAGCTTATTGTGAGCAATACGTCTATTTGCTAGGTCAAGTTTAATCATTTTATAAAGAGCATTTTCAAACAGGAGTTCAACCAGAGTGCTTTCTAGTGAGCTCTAAACATGGATGAATTAAGAGTTTATAAGACTATAAAGAAAATCCCAAATATAAAAGTAATAAAAGCATGAAACAAACTCGATAAAAGACAAACTAACAAGGTCATAATAAAAACAGGGATACAAAAAACAGTGATAAAGGGAAAGCACTAAGGAAAGCAGATAAAGGAAATAAGGCAAAACTAAAATGAAACACACCTAAGAAAAACAAACAAAAGTATCAAATAAAAAAGAGACTGAGTAAGAAATGCAATAAAAACCATGGAAAGCCAGTTTAAATTTTTTTTAAGTCTTGCAGTAGGCAATGGATCTCACATAAAATGCAAGGCTATTGCATAGTTAAGGACCAACAGCAGTAAATGAATCATCCTTCGATTGTAAAATCTGATCTCAACTGAGAACCAAACAAAATCTGAAAATGTATTTCACAAGCCTTAACAGTAAACAGCAAAATCTTGTCACTCAAGAATCTCACTAATGCAGTTCATATAGGTGGAGGTGACTCTTGGTCCTGCTAGAAATGATGCTTGGCTAATAGCAGTTTGGATTTGTCTGCAACACATGAATGCAAGAACCACATTTTTCCAGTTTTCAGGCAAAAGAAAATGTTACACTGTAACAAACACTCATGAACTCATGAAATGAGGCACAGAACTCAGCATTTATTGTCATTATAAAAACAACAGTTTTACAAGGTGAGATTGGATAAAATGCACTGTGCTAATGCCATACTAGCAGCCGGCACATCCTGAGTTCTTAGAGAGACAGTATGCTGTGTCTTTTCACTGTTATGATGCATTAACTTGCTAGTTTTTTTATATTCTAATATTTATACAGTTCTTTAGCTTTTTAGTGTATCGGCATAACCAGCTTGACCACTTCTTGAAGCAGAAACAACAAACAAATAAACAAACAAACAAACAAATAAACTAAAAAATGAGAACTGCAGGAGCAAGTAAAGATATGTGCATAGTGAGAGAGCAGAGCAAGTAGCACGCTCCACCAAATCAGCACATGGAGAGAATATGAGCCTAGTTCAAAGTGAAGCAGGGGATAAACAAAAAGAAATGCGAGCACTAAATCTGTTTATGTTTTTAAATCCTTTCCGCTTGAAGAAATCCTTTCTCTGGCTCTGGGGTTTTGGCCCGTGATCCTCTCACACTGTTCTCTCTGCTACACCTCATGGAAGCCTTGCATTTCAGAGCCCTCCTAATGTTGATTAGGTACCTGCCTAGCACACCTAAATAAGGAAGGAAGCTCAATATTGTTTGCCTGTCGGGAAAGTGTGAATAATGTTGCCTCTACTAGAAAGTGAGGTCCATGATGACTGCAATGTTTATTCATTAGGTAGAGGATTCTCCATTTATCACACTGCCAAAAGCGGTATTTGTACAGTGGTGTGTACCAGGTAAACAAATGGCATGTGACCCAACGACCTTTGCAGAAACTTGTGTTTACCTTGTTACACATCGGTGAACAAGCCTGTGGATGAGTCTAGAATGTTACAAATGCCATGCATGGAATTATAAGCTGCTGCACACTTTACCCAAGTAATATGTTTAATATTAAATAGCAATATCTGTACTTGTTGTGTATTCATATGTAATAAACAGTACTAAATAATAAAAGTATGAGTCAAACATAGTGAATGCCTTATCCTAAACAAAATTGATATGGTTAATACATTTTCTTAAGTATTGTTATTCTTGCTTTTGTTTTGCTTAAGGTGAAAGCTGTGATTGAACTGTAATCTGTAACTGAAGGATGTAAAACCACAGCGGCCTCTCATAGGCCTGAGTCCAATAAGATATAGCCCACATCTCCCACTCTCCAACACTGACAGCACACCTGACCTCATTTTTCATAGCCTCACCCCAACTCCACCTTGCACGTTTACAGTCCTGTTTAAAAGTCACCCTAAATCAGGAGAAGGACACCGTTATGTAACATCTGCTGTTGTTGGAGCCACACCTTGTCTCAGCAGCCACTAGGAAGTGCAGTGCTACTTCATGTCCACACTGTTGACTATGTTCCTCTGACTCACCCCCCCAGCCCACCTCCCTGCCCTCTGTGAGGAGAAGTAAGTGCTGAGCCTGTGGCTCGGGCGTCCCATGGGGGGTTACACCAAATTAGGGCCGCTGATTAATATCCCTCCTCCGAGATGCGTGGCATTTGATTTCTGCCTTTCAGGGCCACAGTGCATCAGGAAAGGGGGGGGAAAATGCTGACTCACATTAAATGTAAATATACCTCTGGGGGAGGCACTAAATCATAGCTGACAGAAAGAGGCCTGTGAATACTCCAAAGGTTAGTACAGGCCGCCTTCAGCCCAACAACAGAACCATGGAAAAAGCACAGATACAAGATAGGAGAAAAATTATGAACATGGAGTAGTGTAGTTTTGATCAGTCGCATTTGTTGATTAATGATGGGGGATTTCACAAGGGGGATTAGCTAAGTTAAGAGGCCCTACAATGATATGGGGAGTGTTTTACTTATAGTACTTTAGAACCTGTGTCTCTCTGAGACATGTAACTCATCAAGCCAGGCTACCCCTTTACTGTGCTTCACAGTCCACATACAATATTTGCACTGGCTTCATGGAAGTTTACTTGTCAGCATGCAAACACCACAGGAAGTCAAGGTTCACTTGGCAAGGACAGCAAATTGACACTGATTCTGATTAATTGCAGTCATTAACGTGGTGTTATTTCTAGTGTATATGCTACTCTGTAGGATCAGGCATAGACCAGAACTCAAATCTATTGATGCCTGTCAAAAGTGATTATACAGGCATGAGTTGCATGGATACAATGCAAAGCTTGAGGATACTTGGAGTAGCTTATAAGACAACTGACATAGCCAAGTAGTGGAGGGATGTATGTATTATTTAATGTCACTTTAATGACACTTTATTTATGGTCCATTAAAGATGGTCTCATTTGGAATACATCCATACATTCACATCAGAAAGAACATAGGCTGATGGTGCAGCAAGCTGTAATAAGAGATCTAGCTCTTGAAGAGAGAGGGATTGGTGACGGAGTAAACCTGCCCAGTTCCACTGCATGACTGCCTGGACCTATCGTGTAATGCACTCCAAAATAACAGCAAGAAGTATAAACTTGGTTCCCAATGTCGTCTGAAATACTGGGGTATTCCAACCTTATTGGTTGATTAGATTGCAAAACGACAGCAGTCATTACAGGTTTCTTACTGTATCTGTCTGGGGAAAGAAACAGTGTCATAATTCTTTTTCCCACTCTTTGGTTGACAAATGGGTGATGGGTGCTGACTGTGTGCCTCTGTCCTGCAGTCTCTCTCTCATTCCTGTGGCTGTTTCCCTGACTAGCACACATGAGCTGGAGAGGCGAGGGTGACAAGGTCATTCCAAGTCCAACTGTCTCAATTTACATGTAAACATCTTCTTTTTACGGGCAATTGAACTGAACATGCAGAGTGAATCAGTGATCCTAAACATCATCTTTGATCTACAGTGTAAATTGTTTCTGTGATGAAATAATGTCACTGGTAATTGCATGTGTGCACCTCTCTCTCTTGTTCTCCCTGCCACTGTTCCCTGGGAGGGCTCTCTGGGTTAATCAGCTGTGATTGGTGGAGCTGGTTCTGACTAAGTGCATTATTAGGCCACTGATATTATTAGTGTTAATCAACTGTGATTGGTGGAGCTGGTTCTGACCAAGTGCATTATTAGGCCACTGATATTATTAGTGTCTACTGGACACTGAGTTACCCAGGGGACACAGGGGCTCCTGGAGATCAGTGACATGGTTAATCCCACCGTAATGACACAATTGGCCCCTCAGATGAAAAAAGAGTGAAGAGAAGAAAGAGAGGAGAGAAAACTTCTTTCTTCCTTCCTTTCTCCTCTCTCACCCCCTGCCTGACTAGTCTTTATCTCATCCTCCTATACCTACCTCTCTTATCACCTTATCTTTGCACTCTCTCAGGGTCAGTAGTCCTCTTTCTTGCATTCCTCGTCTCTCTCCTCTCTCCTCTCTCTCCCATACCTCTATCTCTCTTTCCTATCTCTCTATCTTCTCCAGCTTGACCTTGTTTGCTGCGTTTGCATTCCACAAATGGCTATAGACAGTGTGCATTGCCACACATGGGCAGGCCTCTTTCTCCCTCTCCCTCTCTCTCTGTCTCTCTCTCTCTGCCCCCCCTTCCTCCGCTGCCAGCCCAAGCATCCATCCACAGCAAGAGGCCAGCTGCTGTTTGTCACTGTCTTGTAATTTATTCATAGCGGCGACTGGAAGAAAAGGGATCGATGCCTTTTCTGACAGAGAAATGAGTAAGCGGCAGGCCATGGGCTGCATCCGTCTTTGGATTGGAGGAGAATAAACAGTGGAAACAGGGCGGGGAAGTGATACGGAGGGGGCCGGGGCTGCTGTGCCTGCCAAAGGCCTGGCACTGTCTCCACACACTCCCTGTTATTCTCTAGACACAGTGAGGAGAGAAGGTGGTGAGAGCTGGGATCTTCCTCACTTCTTCGCTGTCTTGTGTAATTGTTAAATCAGTGACTGTCAAAAAGGATTAAATCAGGGAAATCTGTTTATCAGGGAAATCATGAACGTGCTCTATTTGCCTTTGTTGATAACATTTTGGAGTAGAGTGTTTTGAAGTGTGGAATTGAGGTAAAAATCTTGACTGTAGCACAGTTCAAAGTTCTTTTATGGGGATGAATTTTTTAATCAAAATGGCGTAGTCATAAAAGAAGTGTGAGCAAAAGCATGTGTCTGTTTACATGTACCTGAACTCTTTGCTGTGTCCATTCCATATTACAGATTGTATATGTACTGTGCATTTGTTTCAGATTTTACTCAGATTCTCAGAATAATTGAACTACTCTACCAGTAGCTGCACATTATTTCATCTCCTGCATTAATGTGGGCTGTATTATTAGAGTGGCATTCTGCTCTGTGATAATTATGTATGCCTTGCATTCAATTCCTGACAAACACACAGGCAAACAGGTACATTTTACTATCAGGCTTTAGTTGAGTGAATATTTCTGCTTTTCTACTCTCCAGGGCAGATCCGGTAGCAGAGCAATCCAGTATCCAGAGCAATTCTGTCTCTCTGTTCAGCATCCACCCATTTTGTTATTTCAGTCATTTGTACTCTGTGTTCTTATATTGTATGTGCAGATTCATGGAGTCGCCCACTGCTTACATCCATATACAGTATGTGTATGTTTGTGGATGTGTGCCAGCGAATGACTGTACTCTTGTGTTAGCTGCAGTCTGGAGGAGTGTCATTTACCTATTAGCTACAATTCTACATATATTTACTTTGGACCGTATGCATTCTGTTGAAAAGTAATGGAACATACAGCCTGTATTAGGATTATGTATTTAAAATACAACATACAAATGATTGTACTGTAAGGCAGATAGCATTTAAATAAGTGGCACTCAGAATACAGCTTTACCAGACAATGAAGGGATTATGTTTGAAACCATGAAAGGCTTGGCTTCCTCTTTTTCTTGGGTCGTAATGAAAGCCTAATATAAACCTCTCAGGGAATGTGATATCAGTTTTCCTGCGGGCCAGCGGGACAAGACAATAAGAGCAAAAACTGCTCTTGCTAACTTACGTATTGTATTGATGGTGGTTTGTGGCTACATGCCATTTGCCCACTGTCCCATACAAACAACAGTTAAAACAGTGCAGTTCAGGTTTTTAAAAGGCATGCAACTCCCCTTGCCTTGATTAAGTTTATAATAATACAAAAAACTATGTCTATTGTTTGGACAATGAATTCAATTTCATAACAAGATAGCTGCTTCATCCACAGAAAATAAACTACATCCATTATGATTCAAAGCATTCAGAATATGTTGAGTAGCCAAATCTACCTGAGTAGCCAAATCTATCTGCTTCCATCCAAACCTTTTAGACACTTTCTACACTAATATAAACACACCCCAAAGGAAGACTGAGCCTTGGTTCACAGAAATCATTCATTCATATCAGTCAGTATTTTATGGCTCATTTCCTCCACCATACGACATTGAATATATGATCCTAGGGGTTGAATCAAGGACATGATTAGATCTTTTGTAATTTGACCGTTGATTGTTTAGGAGTGGTCAGATTGATATTTGTGTGTGTGTGTGTGTGTGTGTGTGTGTGTGTGTGTGTGGAGTGTGTGTTCTGTGCCTATGTTTTTGTAATATCTAATATAACAATTTCTTATTGCATCTTTATCTCATGAAAAAAAAATCCATTTTATATGCTCATCTTTGTGTTTATTAGAATTCCAGGAATCTTTATTGGATTTAGGCAGCAAGCATCCTGCGAACTGATTGAATTGCAGGAAGCAAATCAAGTTACCTCTGAAGACACTCGGAACAGGCTCCATATTCCCACGTGACATGAGCCCGATGGCTTTTTGCCTGTGATTAATGTCTGGTAATTGGCAAGTTGTCTGCATAGTCAGTCAAACCTTCACTCCAGGTGAGGAGAAAGGAAAGTAGAAATGTAAGAGAGAGAGAAAGAGAGAGAGAACATAATGCATACAGCAAATGTGTGCAAGAGAGATGGAGAACAGAAGAAATTAATGATGTAAGGAAGCTATCAACTAAGGCTTGCACTGCTTATATTAGCCCCACAAGCAGAGGGAGATCCACAGTCTACACAATATCTCCAGGTTAAAGAGCCCCAGCCTGTTATTGAATAAATCCATTTGTCAAGACAAATGAGGTACACAGCGAGTGCAGGGGCAGTGATGGGCAAGCTTCCAGCGAGGCCAAAGGACCATGTAGTTTATTACCTGGGTGAAGAAAATTAGTTTTCTCTGAAAACTCAGAGCAAGGGCAATTCATTTCCCTGACATCAATGGACCTTTGGCAGCTGATTTATCTGGGCTGTATTCAAACTGATTGTGGGCGAGAGCGTCTGCAGGTGGCCACACTCCCTGGCTGCTGCCAGGAGGAGGAGGAGGAGGAGGAGGAAAGCGGGAGTGGGAGTGGGAGTGAGAGCTGGAGTTGGAGCAGCCCTCTCCACTGCTCTCGGGCCCTGGGTGGGAGCACTCAGAAAAATCACTTTGTTTTTTTTTCTCCAAATGAAAAATAGAAAGTGAGACACCAAATTTAGCGGTTTTGTTAAAATAGAAATAGAGTTGTGTGACTGCCTCACTCATCATTTTAGGTTTTAAATCAAAGGCTCGAGGCAAAAGGGAACACACAGGACAAATACCTTGTCTTTTCATTATTGGAGCAGCATATCTAGTTACAGGCAATATTGGTAGAATGAAGCATGCTTTCTAAGGATATTTCATTCATGCAGCCTTCAGTCTTCTCCAGCATTGGAATGTGTATCAAACAGTGTTGACTTCTGATGGTGACACAAGAGTGTTCAAAGACAATAAATATTACCTGCATCTTGCTTAAGCAAATCTAACTATGCAGCACATCATTGCATAATGAGGGTATCAATTTTCTCAAGGCTCTTATCCAACTCTCTCACTGCTATGCCTCCTGCTCATGTCGATGGTTCACTAAATTATTCCCCTTCCCCAACTAATTTCTGAATGCATGAACATGGCAGTCACGTGGCACTGCATAAACATTTTATGGGGGTTTCTCACCACACCACTTCACACGCCATCAATTTAGTGGAGGCAGCTCCTGAGGGAGAGCCTGGCTCTGAGGTATGAATGGAGACATGGTGATGCACTCTAAGGTCTTATAGGTAATTGGTGTGTTGATCCCTCATGATGGGAGCCTCAGTGTATTCAGTAAGTATTTTTGAGCATGGAATATTATGGCTGGCAGGTTCCTGCCGTGGACTGGTGTTTCTATACGCATATGTTATGCCTGTTAAACAAAGTAGTCTTTTCGTCATGCTGTTATCGTCCTCCATTTGTCTTTCTGCTGAAATTTAGTAAGATGCATGGCGTCACCCTTAAAGGTGCAGTCCATCTCTCTGTTAAAGATTCACAGATAGCAAGACACCATTACTGTTAGGGGCTAGATCTGGAGGTTCACTGTTGAACTACAGGATAAATGGACTTTTTGATTTTATTAATTCATTCATGTTAATGGAATTTTGGGTTATTCTTTTATTCAAGCCAAGTTAAACAAAGATGATGGTGGTCCAAGAGTTGACCAGAAACGACACAACACTGAGTGTTTACCAATGATGGTGCCATGATTATTGTTTTTTGAGGTCGACAACCAATCAAATGTGTGCCCCTTAACCAACATGTTGATTGGCTGGAATTGAGCATGACTGGGTCCAAGCCCTTGGTTTTCCCCTCACAGACCCAGGGCTGTACACAAGTGTTTTTAGAACAGTCAGAGGAGTCAACCAGAGGACAATGACAAACAATTAGCTGAGTCTGACAATTAATTGGAATTGCAGACTGCAGCTCTAACTTTGAGCCTTTTTATGCAGCTATTTGCTGCAGACATGAGTCTAAAACTCATGGCTCCAGGGTCTGAGAATGCCTCTGATCTCCAAACCTTCAGCCCTCCAGATGAAGCCAGACCCTGCATCAACCCCAACAGCTCCAACCTTGTACCAAGAGCAGGCTCTTTGCTGTTCCATTCCAGAGTAAATTCTACCTGTCTACCTCGAAATCAAATCCTCTTTTCCTGTCTTCATATGACAGTGCAGACATCAGACTGTTCAAAATGAAACAGCATCTAGAAGGTCCCATATTTCTTTTGTTTGTTGTCGTTGTCACTGACAGCTGGGCTAGGACAGCTTGGTCATGGTGTGGTCATGCTGAAACTATGTGGCTTGGAATTAGACCTCTTTCATTTTGGCTTTATTGTGTTCTTAGCTGTAAAGCGGTGACTCAGTGGTATATAGGAGCTGCCACTCAGAGACTGAATCAAGCGTGTAATATTTCCATCAAAGTGTGATGTTGTCTGGAGACTGAATGTGTAGCAATAGAGTAGACTGGAATCTTGGCAAAGTAAAAAGTCACATTTTATTAGAAGGCTATTTCAGCTTTAGCTGAAATGAAAACATTACGTTGAATGTACATGTAAAGACCTATTAGATCTGTTCTTGACATTCCCTAAAAGATGAGACCACTGAACTGAGAAAGTGGGCTATGCTCATTGTGGTATGTACTGTACCATGCAAAAAAACCTTTCTAGTCCTATGATTACATTCAACCTTAACAGAGATCAGGAATTTCAACACATTTCTGTTTGCAAGGCAAACAGACAGGTGAAACTCAAATTGTATTTAGTGGGTAATGCAAATAACCAACATAACTAAATCAAACCTTTTAAAATAAACATACCTGTGCCATGAATCTTGTACATCACATTAGTCACAATAACCACTCATGATTATTTAAGATTTAATGTGCCACCAACTGCAGTTTTTACTGTTAGTGCATCTTCTGAATGGTCAAACAGCTATAAAGACCTGCTGGTTCACAACTCCCTCATTCAGCTTACCACTGACTGTAAGGAGTTGTGAGCTAGGATGCAGCCTCTGTGGAGACCCTGCCGCCCAGACAGGAAGCTTGGGGGCCCAGCTCAGCAGTCCCCTAGCAGGCTAGGGTAAGGTCGAGCTAATAGCCCATGCTACCAGCCCCACTAATCCCAAACCGGTTTTACTTCAGACTTGTCAGGCCAATGTCCTCAACCCTGCTCACAAAACTGCTTGAAGTGGACATCATGTATAATGAACCTGAATCCATCTGGATGGTCTGTGAATTACTGAATAAAAGTTGTTGCAAATAAAATATTTTTCACCCTAATTTGTGAAATTATAATATTCTTATAAATTATAATTATATGTGTTCAAAATCTATTTTAATCTATAAAGCATCAGGAGTAACTTTATCCAAGTTCCACTGCTTGGAGAGGTTTGTTAAACAGCATATGCCTTTTCTGCTTTTTTTTTAACCCTGCACAACCAGAATTTGACGAGATACTGCAGTTGCCACACCACACATCTGTATTTTTCATTAAAAAGCCTATAGCTTGTGCAACTAAATATTTTTTCATGTTTGCAAACTGCAAACTCAATTTCAAAATGATTGCACTATTAAGCTATTCTCACATTTTGAGAAATTTATCACAGTTGGTAGCAAATGCAAAAACAATCTAATAAAGCTGTGCAGCACTTTAAATAGCCTAAATGACTTACTTAGTGTTATGACTATTTTGTCTTGGTGTTGAGCCCTGACTCAAGTCCTGCCTTCTACAGTGATCCCACCTCTAGCACCGGCCCTAACTGGCCCAAGGTTTTAGTTGGGCCAAAACTCTGGGGCTAGTAGCCCAGATATGGCACCAGTTCAGCTCTCCAATCTCCATACACTACTGGCCCAGAAGGAGAGAACCCTGACTGGTGGACTCATTCCTACACGTCTAGTGCCTCTGACACCTGGTCAGGCTGCATACCATTTCAGCATCGGCCAAAACTGCATCTAGGACAGCATCCCATCCCAGGCCTGGGACTGAGAGACAGTGTTTGCTTGTGAGGAAGCTGAACATTGTCTTGAATCAGGTCCCAGAACAGACTTACTGCATGGTCTGGTTCTAGTAATTAGTATTTTGGGATTCATTACCCCAGTGTTCATAATTCCTCATGAATGGGGAACACTGAATGCTTGGAAAAGAACAATCAAGCAAGACACACTGCTGCTTGTTTACATAGAGGGAGAACAACAACCATTGGTGCATTCATTGAGACATATTGGTATTTCATAATACACCATATCAAACTGCTGGTGGTTTATGTGTTGGGAGCTAGACAGTCTAACTAACTTTAATAATTTAGCAAACTTTTGGGAGCCAAAAGTATTTTTTTTTCTCTTTGATATATTTGTTTTCAAATGGATATTCCACACACAATCCGTTTTGTGCCTAGCACATCTCTGGTGCAAGACTTGATTGTAAAATCAATGGCAAAGATGATGACACCAGGGCAAGAAGATTAGGGTGTGTGGGGTGGAGGGCGGGGGGCAAAGTGAAACTCTGAGATCCAGTTTATCTGAACACCTGCAGTATGGTAATTTATGCGTGGCACACAAAGCCCAGATATAAAATAGATGCAATTAAAAATTGGCTCTTTCTTGGCTCTCCCTTAGTTTTATTTTTTCTGCACTCATATTTTTTAGGTTGATAAAATGCATGCCTGTGCACAGATAAACTCATTGACATATTGACACTGTTCCTCCAAAGCAAGATAAAAAATCTTTTCCTTTCACTGCTGTGTCTGAGGCATTCATCTCAATGAATGCAAAGATTTACGGAAAGCACAAGGGCAATAGCAGTACTGCAGGTCTTTGGCTGCAAAGTACAGTTCCAAGTGCAGACGGAACACTGGTGTAGGTTTTGACACGTGCTGAAGTTTGTTCAAAATCTCCTAATTATTCACATCAATCACGTTTAATTATTTTATATGCCATGCAGATGATTGTAAATCTGTGAAGTATCATTTACATTTATCATTTCATTTACAAAAACCTATTCTAATTCATTAACAGAGTGAGTTTTCTGTTAAATTGACAAAAATATTTATAACAGCCATGCTTTTTAAGGATAAATAGAGAAAATGCAAATAAGGCATATTCTCTACTTGATGGAGTCCTTTGTAAAAAAAAAATCAGTTTTTCACGCTCTCTTTTAAGCTACTTATATGTTCAAGTTTAATCACCAAAGAAAAATAAAATATGCTAACCCTCCTCTGCCATTTTTTTCTAGTTTTTCCCCTGAGCTCTCTTTTAAGAGGTTATGGTCTAGACGTCTTATTTTAGGAGAGCGCTACTCAGAGTGGCCATTAAGCTGCAGTCTATTCTGTGTCTTTGAGATCCAGGTCTCAGGCTTTCTGGTAAACAAGGTCTTGCTCCTGGTCATAGTAGCGCTCCTTCTACAGGGATGCATGCGTCTGCCTCAACATGCAGGCTTCTCCATCACAGCAGCGTGGAGTGGATGAGTTAAGCGTCGGACCCAGAGAATTTCATTCCCCTGCTGCTTTCATTCATCTGCTGGCTCTTTGTCATGTCTTCATGAAACTGAGAGATGTGTGCATCAGCCTTTGCTGAGGACACACTTCAGACTGTGGTTGCCTGAAACGACCTCTGGTTGCCCACTTTACGCAGACACACTGCGGTGAACTGAATTGGGCACCTGAATGACGCACTCGTGCACACTCCCCGTTCGCGTCTGGGTGTCATTACTGCAGCTAAATGGCGTGTCTTTTTTTAATGCAACCCTACTGTTCCCTGATGAAGGGCAGCCCTTTCTTTCTTCCATTTGGCACACTTACTTCATTTGTGCTTAATCCAATTTGGCATGCTAGCTATCCTATGTGGAACTGAGTGCAGACCATAATGCAAAATATAAATTCATCTCTCTGTGTCGACACCGCAGTCTCTGTCAAGAATGATTTGTTGTTTGATGATTTGAATGTATCTCGGTTCATTTTCTGATAGCACAGATGAATGAAATATCATTATTCAGATGCTTGCCCATTAAACCCTTCAATGAATATGAATCAGGTAAAAACCGACTGCGTGCATCATTCTTAACAAGAAAAGGTGGGCTAGGGCCAGGAACTCTAAAATTGCACAGATTAGAGAATAATGGGAACAATTGTGAGGGCGCATTGAATGTGTCAACTGTAGAGACAGTACCAGCAGCAGAGTTGTGATCCATCCAACAGATGTGTTTGGACTGCGCTGACACCAGTATATCTTTCTCTCTTCCATATCACATCATAACCAGATCTAAAAATAGAAACAGCGCATCAACCGCCTCCCTGCCAAGAACAGCATGTGAGCTTGCTTCTATCAGTATTCTATCAGGAGGAGCTGGTAATCAGAAGTGACCGCTGTGAAAGTGGCCCTCTCATCATCGCTTGAATAGACTGCATGTGTGTGCATATGTGTGTGTGTGTGTATATGTGAGGCGTAATGGGAAGAGAGAGTTTGATTCCCCCCTGCTCTGTCCCTGTCCCTCTGCCCCTGCCCACCACTGTCCCCCTCCTCAAGCTGACGAGTGAAGGGTGAACTTCGACATTTTTCCCGGGCAGATGCTAGAGGGACTGCACACAGGGTCTTCGGGCCCCCGGCGCGGCCACGGCTCCGTGCGTTATTGATCGACCCAAATGTGGAGCGTGTTAAAATATGGAGCGCGTTACTCAACATGGGGCCTCTCCTCTCCCGCTGGCATTGGCAGCAGCGACACGAGAAATCAATTTGTGGCAGAGTGGTAATGCAGTGGGGTACAGGGGAGCTGCGGAGGTGGTGTGAAGCAGCCTGATGTTCCACAGCAGCAGCAGCAACCCAGCCTGTCGCATGCACACACACACACACACACATACACAGACGTCCACACACAGAACAGACACACAAGAACTCCCCCCCAACACCTACCCGCTCACTCAAACTCACACACACGCACACACACAGAACAGACAAGAATTCATCCCAACACTCACCCACCCACTCAAACACACACACACACACACACACACACACACAAACACACACACGCACACACACATTCTCTTCAATCTCCCCATGTGCTCTGGCGGCAACCAACTGGGTAAAACTTGGTGGAAAAATGACTTGCTCCATTCCTCCACTGTGAAAAGTGCTGTTGTGTTTTCTACAGTTCACATCATGAGAAAATAGTTGGTGTTGAGGGCCGCTGTTCATCTATTCATCTCAACAAGGGCTCATTAGCCTGGGACAGACACTGATTAATGCCAGTGCGCAGAGGAGGCTGCTTTGGGTAAGGGATTTAAGTCACTGGAGGCTATTTGCAAATGACCATTAAAAAATGCATTTTTCACCACATGCCAATTGAAAGCGGATATTTTCCACAGAAAGAGAGAATGTCAGGACAAACCAAATAAAGATGTTCTTTGTGTTGCCAAAACATGCCGATTGTGGTAGAACCTTTATGTACGCACAACAACAATACACTATCTCAAGTAGTGGTTCTAATGCAGCCACCCATAGCATCAGAGTACCATCTGTGTTCTCTAGCACTGAGGTCAGTCTCAGTGCAGCTTCAAAGCCGCCACGGTACCATGGCCTCATTCTCACCATCTTACACACACACACACAGCGCCTCCGCTGCTCGCCGTGCTATCTCTGACTCTCATGCCGCCAGCTAAAACATTTAAGAGCTACACAAGTAAGGCAGCAGGCAAAGCACAACACTAACCCCTTTCCTTCCCATTCACTCATTTACGGTAAGAGAGACTTTTCATCTGAATGGATAAGAGGTCTTTCTGTGTGAGAGTTGGGCGGGAAGTGGGAGGGTGGGGGTGAACTTGTGACTGTAAGAGCTTAGATGGCAGACAGCCATACTGTTCAAGACACAGGGACTACAGTTTAGCCACAGCTAGCACTAGTCCTGACAAAGCTTGCCAAACCTGTGTGTCTTCATGCTGTCAATCATGTCCTTGCACAACATGCCTTCTTCATATACTGTGAATATGGAATATGGAGAGGTGCCACCCAATCACAGCACATGTCAAATGACTATACTTGCCAAAGGTAATGGTAACAGTATGTTATTAGACTGTTAGTGTTTGTCTGTTAGTGAGTAAGTATTTGTCACAAGTTTTAGTATACTTCAGGCAGACTTCTCTCTGCAGTGTACATTTATTCAGCACCTGCTTGTAATAATAAACAGAAACAACAAGTGTTCATGTAATGCATTCAAACAAACCTGAGTATCATACAAAGACTCTAGTTTGGATATGCATGCGTCATTTTCCGTCAGGTGAACCTCAGTTCTTACTGGCATTTGGGCCCTAATGGAAGGCAAGGCTGGGCGCGGCAAGACACAATAGCCTGCTCACCCCACCCAGAGAGTTAGGAGGTGGGTGGGGAGGTTATTTAATATGTGAAATGATAGTTACTGGGAACTGGGAAACAGTCCAAACCCATTCCCAGTTGGATGATTAGAACTTCCCAGTAAATGACTAAGGAAAATGACATCCAGAACTCATCCAAAACAGTGAAAGAGAGAGAGAGAGAGAGAGTTTGAAATGTGTTAGACTTAGGGATAAGTTATGGTTTAGAAGTTGTCAAATAAAACATTATATACTCATAAACACTTGTAGTACATGTGTTGCAATGCACTCTCTAAACTTCCTGGATCTTATTCTAGAATGCTTATGTTTTTAAGTCGTATATCAGCAACTTTATACCTTGAACCACTGATAGATTAAAATTTTCTATGGAAAGGAAACAAGCCTCCTTCCAAGTTTTTTGTGATATACTGCATTGTCACTTAAATATAAAACCTTTCAAAATACTTGGAATACATGTACACTACACACAAAACATGAAATGCCCAAGTCATAAAAATAGTCAGTTGAATTTTTCTGACTATCCTGAGATCAGAAATCAATCACAATGATCTCACCAAAGCACACCCCTGATTTGCCAAGTGGGTAACAGCATATAATAGCAAAAAGCAAGAGTTGTTTTGGCCAAACTCTGTTTAGATATGCTGGAACCAAGTGAAACTGTGTTTCCATTATCTCCTGAGCCAAAAACCTCTGATAAAATTGACATGAAACAATAGCAGATCCATTTGCCAATTGCATTGACTCCCCTGACCATAAATCACTTTGGAAGAGCTTTGCTGCATTTGTTGTTCTAACATGTTGTGTCCTGCTCCAACACAAAGGCAATATTTCTCTGAAACAGATGAAATCTTTCAACAAGCAACTTATCAGTCAACCGCATCTCCACACCTGATGACACAGACAAAAACAAAACATGCTCAGGCAAGACAGCCTGACATAATAATACCCTCTGAAAAAAAAAAACTAACAAAAAAAAAAGTGGGAAAGCTGGTCACAATCATCCATCTGAAGAAACCAATTCAACATGCACCCAGAGTGTGAGAAAGTAACAGAGAATAAGCGATGTGAATCAAAGCAAACAGTCATTTCATTTCAAAGTGACTCCATTCTGTGCAAACACAAATGCTCATGACCTGCAGCTCCCTCTACTTGTGGTAGCCATTAAATCCCTCCTCCCCCAACCACACACACACACTCACACTCTCCACCTCCATCAGTCCCAGCTCAAGCTCATGGTAAATATAGCCATCTTGGATGACTGTGATCTGATAGCCCACTGAGGACAGGTGTTTGGCCAGCAGGATGCAGCATTTTTGTGGGGATGGGGGTGTGGGGGGAGGCTTGAGGCTGCACCTGCAGTCCCAGAGAGAGTGGGAGTCTGCATTAGCCATCAGGAAGGAAGGAGCAGTAGAGAAGCAACAGGAGAGTGTGTGTATGTGTGTGTGTGTGTGTTTGTGAATGTGTGTGTTTGTGTGCGTGTGTGTGTGTGTACGCACCTGAGGGAAGTGCCAAAACAACCTGCCAAAGTGGCGTGGCTTGCTCTCCACTCCAACGGCTTATTAGACCAATGCAGGTCAGATCTGTTGCTCGTTAGGCCTGAGGCCTGAGGCCTGCAGTGCCAGCAGTCCAGGCCGGGGATGTAGGAAGGGAATCAGGGCCAACAGCCTGAGAGAGGAGTCGGAGGTGGAGATCATTGCATCCAGCCAAGCACAGGTCGCAGCCACAAGGTGATGTGAAAACAGAGGAGAGAGAGTGGGGAGAGAGAGCGAGAGAGAGAGAAAGAGAAAGAAATTATTGAGAAACTAACTGCAGAATAAAAAAGGATTAGCTCATCTTTAAGTCTGTCTTGAAGCCAGCCTCTTACCCAGTGCATTTTAATTCCCAGCCCTGAGGGCACAGTTAGCAGCCTTGCCTGGAGGGGAGAAGGATGGGGGGGGGCGGTAGTCAGCAGTGTAACGATTTTTCATCCACTTTCTTCTGCTCTCGCTCCTCTTCGTCTAAGATCTCAGCAGCCAACTCATCCAGCTCTCTTGTCGAGACCCTGGGAGCCAGCTTACACTTGATCTCGTCACACCAAATCCAGGTGCTGCGGCTGCTGTTGCTCGTGGTCGTGATGGTGTGGAGGATGGAGGTAGGAGATCAACTCTTCTCCACACCTGCCTTGTCCTTATTACGGCTTTTTATCAGGCCACAAAGCAGGATTTACACTCCAAACCCCACCCCATCCTGGGTGATTAATGCCCAGTGCACTACGGCGAATGAGAGATAAGGCATCCCCCTCAGTCTACTCCTGGTGCATGCAAATCAGCGAAGCGAAGTGAAACGAGAAGAATTTCTCTGCTCCACATGGAGGTTATTCCCGCTAGTGTCGTCTCAGTAGTCCCCCGTGAGTCATTTCTGCCGTCTCCTCTCGGAGTGGAGTGTATCTCACACAGCGGAGCCCAGGCACACAATATGCCCTTAACACCTAATTAAGCTTCAGATAAGCCCAAAGAATGGCCAGACAGTTATATCACAATTAGGAGCACATTAATGGATTTCACCCACCTCTTTAGGTGGGTCTAAATGAGTCCTGATCAGCCAGGATGCAGCTCTAACTGACAGTTCAAATGTCTTCAGGACAGGAGACACGCTCTGACCTTGAGGCTTTTATGATGTGGTGTGCTGCTGATTATTATAAGTTTTGCAGAGCACTGCATAAATGATACCGCACATATGACAAAAAGCCTCTAGAATGTAAGTCACATAAAATAAGGCATGTTGATCAAAACGGTTTTGGAATAATTAGGATTCTTTGAGAATGAGGATGTTTCAGGGCCATTTTAATCTTGTGTGTTCTGACCAGAGCCATACAGAGACATGACTTCTGACTTACTGTATATAACAGAATTGCTAGCAGTCTTTGACATAAAGTTCATGACTATGTTGTGTTGGCGACTGGATAACTTAATCCACAATTTAGTCCTCTTGTTTGCTGCTCTTCTGGTAGCTTCTATCTACACATCTCAGTGTTGCTACTACTTGGTAAACTAGTTTGTAAAACTTGGTAAAACACCAAAATACTTAATTATTTATAGAAGAATAACATTTTTTACAGAATATGTCTTTTTATTTTACAGTTTGGACCGCTGGCAGAGTGGAAGAGTGTGCTGCTGAAAGTCACAAGGATAAATGGTCACTCAGCGGTCTCACGTTGAAGGTCTTAATTTATCACTCAGCTGATAGGCTGCAGTAACGTTTAGGGTGCCTGACAGGAAAATGCAGTTTTGTCATCTTAAGGCCAAGCGAAGCTCTGGCAGCATGTCTCTGTTTCACTCCATTGGGTTGACTAGTGTAGCTGGCCTGGCCTGCCACAGTCCAACACCGCCACCGCTGCCCAACTCAATGGTTATTGATGGAGCACTGGGCCCTGCCGGGCCGGACAGGCATTCCTCTGGGCCTTGAGGGATGCTGATCCACGCTCAATATGATCACGGCCCGCTGCTCCAGAGGCATTGGGGCATGTCCGCTAGCAAGCGTGCTCATGTAAGAGAGAGAGAGAGGCTCCCCGTTGGGCACTCACTCCCTGGAGGGGGAAAGCGGCTGAGATAAAACTTCATCTTTCCATCTCGGACACTCTGACAGCCTCACCTGGGGTCAGCCGCTGGTCACCCAGCAACCACTGGCAGGCAGTTGCTATGCAGCACACTAAACTGGTCTGGCTGCTCATAGACTCATGAACAGAAGAGAGGACAGAGAGAAACTTGAGCTGAGAGAGCCTCACTGTGCCAATGATTGACAGAGGAAGGCAGAAAACCATGAGAAATTTGACAACTAGCTGAAGACTCCACATATCAATCTGGAAACTGATATGGACTAAAATATGACTATGGATAGATTCATAATAAGCCTCCTCTATGTGTGACTCGTCGGTGTTTTGAAATGTACCCCAACCCCATAGGTCATAACCTTTAGTGCTACCTATTTCATGACTGACAGGCACATTACCGACTTGCTTGGTACTGGGAGATGATTTTGTTTGTTTTGTTTTCAGTCTACACACTGACAATATATTCCACCAATATCTTCCCAAATACGAGAGGCTCTGGTTCTGAGTAAATAGAGCTAAATGTGTTTGGAATGACCAACAATGGCCCTCTCTTTAAGCTGCCCTACAAAGATATTGGCTTGTGTACATTATACTTATTCAAGCTGTATTTTTATGAACGTCCACACACGCACGCACACACACACACACACACACACTAAGAAAAGCGAGGCCAGTATGGGTAAAACTAATGGCACTCAGACACTCAACAGCTGTGGCTGAATAGCTGTACTGGGACCACTTTCCCCAAAAGTGTTGCCGCTGTGCTAAGAGCATCGTAAACAAGAGAAAGAGTTGTTCCTTTCAAATAACACAACTTTTCCAGACAACACACTACTGCTCCAAATAAAATGATATGTCACAAAGCATGGTGCCACTTGCTAGGTCCACTAGGAAAATGTACATCAAGGGGAATCACACTAGGATTTCTGGTGTAGACAGCCATGTCATTAATTAATCTATCAACTGTCCATGTGGATATTGAGATATCTGTCCAAATAAACAAATAATATGTTGGGAAACACACTGACGAGCATTTAAACTACTGTGAGCTCAGAGCTCATCAGGAAATAGATACACACACTGTTTTTCTGTCTGTCTGTCGATCCCTCTCTCTCTCTCCATCACTCCATCTATGTGTCTTGCATAAATACTCAAAGCAAAAACAAGCACACACAGACACACACACACACACACACACACACACACACACAGATTCACCGAACCGCAGAGACAGACACAGTCACCTCCTGGCATCCCAGCAGAGCCGGCGTGATGGAGCTAATGAAGCCAGGGGAGAGAGGAATGTGAGGGAAAATTAGATTTTCACTTCAGCACACATAGCATTTCACAGCACACATAGCGTTCACACAGCCACGCACACACACATACACACGTGCCTCTCAATTACACTGGGACAGCTGGTCAGCTGCCCGTGTCCATTTACATTTAGCCAATGATGTGATGTGAATTTAGCTGTGTATTGAGGTATTAACTTCTTATGCATGGCAACTACAGCAGAATGGTGTGACTGGGTTAGCAAATACTTTGGACATAAAGTGCTGCGTTTATCTATGCCATGCATTACCTCTATATGGTAAATTACGCATTCCAACAGCATGTTGCCATGTACCTTAAGAAATGATAATCCATGTTATCACACGTGGAACCACTGGAGGAGTACATGATGAAGACTATTATTATTTTCCCTCTCCCTCTTTCTCTCTCTCTCTCCCTCCCTCCTTCTCTCTCGATCTCTCTTGCTTAAGCTCTTGCTTTCTCTTCTCCTTTAATTTGACTGTTTACAGGAAGTGAGCTGTCATGGACCTGATTCTATCCTCAGTAGTTGGTCTGGGTGTTGTCAGATATATGACAAGGATATGCTTGCCTCAGGAAATGGCATTAAAATACAGCCAGGGTCAAAAGCTCTTTGAATAAATGCCCCATGGAAGACACAATCTCCAACCTGCACCATAGCATCCATAAATAACACAACTGGACATGCAGTTAGGCACGTGCATGAGTACACACACACACACACACATTCTCTCTCTCTCTCTATCATACCCACACCCCCACATACACACTTACTTGTGACTTACAATGAACTAAAGTTATTTGCACATTTGTTATCTGTGCGTAACATTTATAGGCTCATAGCCTGGGTGAAAATACACTTAGAAGTACGAGGGGAAAAGGTTTCAATCTGACATGCTTCTTAGGGTTAGTCTGTTCTAGTTGGTGCCACAAGGTGGCATTCTTTGATTCACGATGTGAATGTTCATTACAAAGACTTCCAAAAAATAAATACAAGAGCAATTCTTATCTAGTCCATTAGAAAACTTCCATTAGCTACTTGAAACAATCAAGTAAAAACATGTAGACAACTGTAGACAGTATATCGAAAACGCAATTGAATTTGATCTATCAAACTTTTTCGAGTGGAACCTTGATGCAACCTTCCTAAAGCTCAGCTGAAATTCATGTGCTATTTTCGGACTAGTTGGGCAAGGTCTTCAAAGCCTTTTGCACTGATAATAATGACTGTTTTGAAAGACGTCGGTTGGTATCATTACAACTGTAATACAACCACTCTGCACACAAGAGGCATCTAAATCAAAACGTTGGTTTCCGTTATTTTAAATGCATCTGGGTCTTCAACCTGAGGGTTTTAATTAAAACCAGCGTGCCATAATTCACGCTGAATAAAAAATGGCCCAGGCTCTTCCCTCTCCACACCGTTGCACATGTCAGAGTACCACTAAAAAAAGACGTGGTCACTGTCCCTTGTTAACTTGTACTCGCTGGCTTTCTAACCTAAGAGTCCGATAGACCCAACACTTCCTGAAATGATCGACGCGCCCCTCGCCCATTGCTATCTCTCACCGAGCATCCTCTACCAATAACGGGGAGTGGAGGCGCAGCCTGGCGTTGTGGGAGGTTTCATCGCATGGTGCTTTGGCTCTGAATGGGAGTAAAGAGGGATGCTGCACGGATTCACAAACTCATCTGGACCCGTTATCAGAACAACCGGACTGTAAAGGAACGCAGCTAGATCCGTTTGCATTAAACGTGAACAGTCGCACTATCGCGCCCTTGCATTTTTTATCGCATGTATGGGCATGACAAGCGGACTTGCTGGCTGATCATGCATAGGACTGAAAGGCTGGAGACTGGTGTCGCTCAGGTGACATCAACACCGTTAACTTTCCCCTCAAGTACCGCCGACGAACAAGTGGAATCATGAGGAACTCGCCAAATGCGTGCATAGATTTTTGCCACCGTGGCAGTTCAAGAACAGTTTCGCAATTTCAAGAAAGATATTAGGAATTTCATCTCTAATATGATATGATGAATAGACATGTGCGCCTTGTAGACCGCTCTCCTAGAAGCGCCTGAGCTCTCTATGAGATAGAAATGGAGACGATTTCAGCTTTCGCGGTAATGTAGTAACTGTGCCAAAAAGCACTCAACCCACAGTGCATGGAACTGATTGCGCACACATCTAATCTTACGTAGGTATGGATATTATTATAATAAACGTGAAATGTAACTTAAAGATATTAAATGTTCATGTGCTTAACGGTAAGCGAACTGTTTCGTGGCTAGCATAACAGTAAAAGTTTCACTCACATGGACACTTAAGTCAATGACAACACGGCTTGTGGCAAGGAAAATGCAAATACTTGCCTCGAAGTGGCCATTTGATGCATTCCTGATCAAGAAGGCGGTATTCTGGAAATTTGTCTTGGACATCATCTTAATAGCATTGGAGGCAGTGCAAGCGCCAGAGACATTTCAAAGCAATTAACTGGATGTGGCATGGAACGGCAGCATTTTCGTTTCTTTTGCTCAGATCAGTGTCTCTTTGATCAAGTGGAGTCATCAAAAGACAAGTATACACCCGTGAAAGTGGATGACAATGGAATAGAAACATAGGGAAGTAAAACAGTAACTCTTGATTACTAAAAAAAAACTTTCATGACGAATTGAACTGCTACGCTCACATGTTAAAATGAATTGCAGGCTTCGGAAGAGGAATTTGTTCAGCCCTATCATATGGATCTAATTCATTTTTTTGGAATCTCCTGAAACGCCATCATTCACTGACGGATGCTCCCACAGGTGTTTCAGGAAAGGTACGGTAACCCGAGGCTACCTGAAATCTATTCAGTAATATAAGCAGTAGACATAAAAGTGCTACGGGATGAATAATTAATGTTACTGACAACCCCTCATATTCAAAGTCATATTCTATCCGGTTGACGATGCAGCTGTGTGTAAGTGCTGTCATATATAGCCTATGGTAATCTTGCCCCAGCCTCACATAAATGATTTTTTTTTTTCTGGCAATGAATTGGTATAGAGGAAGCCATGCAATCCTGTTATTTTTATTTTTCATTTTCATGTTAGAGTGCACGTTTACAAACATAATTACTGACTGTAGCACTAAGGAACATTGTGATACTATGAACATTCATGACAGAATACAAATATTTTGAAGTGCTGTGTGTGTGTGTTTCACTCCGCAGTTGCTTTTCTGCATCCAGGGAGTCCTTATCTGAAAGCATGCTCCTCCTGGTATGAGTGGCTTTGCACTGGGCTAGAAGAGGACCCAGCTCCCCTGCTCCTTCCTCCTTCACCTACCTTCCCATCACCACCACAGCCAGCCCCTCTTGCACACATGCAGGCCAAGAAGAGGTACCTGCTGGTGTCTCTGGGGGCCTGTCTTCTTCTGCTTGCCTACTTGTGGGGACTGCAGATCGGGGAGTTTCACCAGCTCAGCCACCAGCAGCTGTACACGGCCCACGCCCACAGTAGTGGTTCGGGACTGCCCAGGCAGCGCTGGCCAAAGTGGGACCACTCGCTGGGCAACTACCTGGATGGAGTGGAACAGGAGGAGGAGAGCAGCCCCATGGTCATCCACCAGCATTCCTCACCACGCGAGCGACGGGAGATCCGCAACAACATCTACAAGAGCCGCCGCTGCCGCATGGACACCTGCTTTGACTTCAGCCGATGCGAGAGAAGCTTCAAGGTGTACGTGTACCCGCCAACCAAGGGCGAGAAGATCTCAGAAAGCTACCAGAAGATCCTGACGGCCATCGAGGACTCACGGTTCTACACCACGGATCCTCAGGAGGCCTGCCTCTTTGTGCTGAGCATAGACACACTGGACAGAGACCAGCTGTCCACCCAGTATGTACACAATGTCAAGGCCAAGATCCAAAGCCTTCCTTTGTGGAACGAGGGAAGGAACCACCTAATTTTCAACCTGTACTCTGGCACCTGGCCAGACTACACTGAGGAGCTGGGCTTTGATATTGGCCAGGCCATGTTAGCCAAGGCCAGCACTGATATGGATAATTTCAGGCCACGCTTTGATGTGTCTATTCCGCTTTTTTCGAAAGACCATGCCCAGAAAGGAGGAGACAAGGGTCATTTGACACTCAATAACGTGCCACCATCTCGGAGATACTTGCTAGTTTTTAAGGGGAAGAGGTATCTCACTGGTATCGGCTCCGAGACCAGAAACGCTCTCTACCACATTCACAATAGAGATGATATCATTTTATTGACTACCTGCAAACATGGAAAAGACTGGGAGAAGCATAAGGATGCCCGATGTGACAGGGACAACGAAGAATACTCAAAGTAAGACCCACTTCTTTATTCCATTGGCTAAAGTTCTTGCTTGGTTGTTTATGTTGTGCATGTGCATCAAAATGTAACCTGCGGCAACTTTTGATATACCAGGATTACTGTTTGGCTCCAAGGTTGTTTTGTTTTGGTTGGTAATGGTGAACTTGAGACCTGATGCATAACTCTTCAGAAAGTGCAAAACATTCAGTGGGCCGACATCTGCAGTAGCCTACACTTCCCCTTGAAAACAACAACACTTAATGCCTGAGGCGAATATAATGTTGCATCGGCCAGCTGATTTGCATACACAAGCTGCTGTTTGGAGGTTTTAATCATGAAGGTGCAGGATTCATGTTACTTTGTCGCATACACCTTATTTTTTCATAAAGAGGCACAAAGAAAGCGACTGAGAAGCCTGGGAAGTTGAAAGATGCTCGTCTTCAAGTGCACAACGGTAGAGAATCACCCTGGGAGTACTTCTGAGGGGCAATGCAATCCTTTGGTTCCTTTGTTCAGTCTGGGTGAAAGAGCTGTGTGCTTCAACACTTTAGGCCGCAAAGCTGCAAAAGAGTCGGATTGGAAGCCCACAAATAAAAGTTGTTTGTCAGCAGTTCACAAAATGGAAGGCTTTACTCGAAAACACTGTAATGTCTAGTGTCTAGATCCTAGATACTTATGTTTTGACACATACAATGAAATATTTTTATCAGATAGTCAAAGAAAATGCTTCGTGGTTGACTTAACATCAGAAACAGATAACTGCAGTAGTTTGTGTATGGCAGATCATGCTGCTGGTGGCAGTTATTTTAGAGCCCTTGATGGTTCGATTTGAAGAGCAATAAAAAACAGTCTCTCTATTCAATTGGGCTCTGCCATGGTATTGGGCTGAGGATCATAATCCATTGTAACTGTAACTCTTTTCAAAAATCACATTCCTCAACTACGATGACTTCTTTTTTTTCCGCGAGCTCACCAAACGGTAACTTGCATAATCCAGTAATCCTTAACGGAACCATGTGATGCCTCAAACTTGCCTCATTTAACCTGGGACCACATGGGAAGAGCCGGCCCCCATTGTGTTGTGCTGTTCAGATTTGTTCTGTGCCGCTGGGCTTTCCCCTGCCACCCTTTGTTGCACCACAGCCTTGTTTGTGGACACAAGACAGTGTCATCTCTGATAATGCCCAGTCCCAGGTTTTTTAAGCGACATTCCTGGCAGCCGTGTTTTTTCAGTCAAAGCTATTGTTTGCTTGCTGTGAAATCCCACAGGTGCTCTTGGTGAAATGATTGGTTTGTTTCTGTAGGGGAACTGGGAGGCGAGGGGGAGTTGTCCTCTGTAAAATGGCAAAAGCTTCAGGGGGGTTTTGTGTTATAAGGCTCCTTTTGATGCACCGAGGGAGTGGGAAATACATAGATGTATTAAATATAGGTCTATGTAATAAATGAATCATGGCTCTTACAGTATTAGATGCTCCCACCAGATAAGTTGGCATACTCATTTTCCCTACTCAGCTGTATGGACATGACATGTAAGTGGGAATTATTATTTGAGCGAATCCTATGGCCTGGAAGACCTGAGTGCTTTGTGTGGTTTGCACAGAATTAGACAGAGAGGTTGGGCTGAGATCCATTTTTAAGAGAGCAGTGAAAGCTTCTTGTCGATGAGTCAGCGTGTGAGTGAAAGGTTCTGGCCAGAAGAAACTCTCAGTTCAAATGAATTAAGGGAGATTTTTGGTGGAAGAGAACTAGTCAATACCTGGCCCTTAGCTAAATGAAACCGACACTTTGAGCACTGCTGGGGTTCATACCTCATGCAATAGACTGGAGGTGTTTTAAAGTCAGGTGATTGAAAGAGCTACCATGTCTTCTGTACTGCCCTATCTTTAGATCTTTTTCATTTGTTTGTCATCAGAGGGTTTTTAAAAAAATTGAAGATTGTACCAGATCGCTGAAAAGGTCAAATATTCAGGTGCTTCTGTTGCGCGGTGAAGGCCACAGTTGTTTGGTCAGCTGATGTCACAGATGTATTGTGTTTCCTGAAATCGAAAGTGTGCTGCTCGTCCAGCTTGTCTTAGGAGACTGGGCACAAGATGAATTGAAATAATGGCTGTGATTTATGTGGACTGCCAGCCTCTGGCTGGTCATAGAATTATGAGCTGTCAACATGCAGAGCAGCATCTGTCAATGACTCACAGTACAGGGATTGGATTGGGGAAGTTGGAATAATTAAATTTTGCTTCCTGTACGCTGTTGACTCCTGACTGTTATCTGGACTGACTGGCAAAAGGTTTCCTTTGGCCCTTCTGCGGAAATTAAGACATAACACCATTCCCCTTCTGTTCGTGACACACAGGAAGTTAATCCATGAAATATTTCACGAGATAATTAAGATGTGGAGGAAAGAGAGAGAGAGAATATTATTACTAAGGTGCAATTTTAACAACCAGGCTAACTGAGTACTTGCTGGTTAACTCGGCTTTGACATTATCCTTGATGAAAAAGAGCATACATTTATCATGGATGTGTTTTGCTCCACAATCCACCATCAGTCATGTTGTCTTGCTAATGTGACAGGCAAGGAAGTGTGTGTTCATCCAATAGCTCAGATCTCCCTAACCCTTCAGACAGATAGGTGGGAACTCAGCTTTCAATGGTTTCAGTTTTACAGTGTTCTTAACTGAAGTTCCAGCAGCAGAGAAGTCAACCAATTTGAGCTGCCCTGGTTTCTAAAGACATCTGGATGGGCCTGAAAGCGTTGCATTCAATTTTCAGCCTAATTTTTGGTTTTCAACAACAGCTGGGTCACAGTGGGATGACAAGAAGCCTTTGCTCATTCTTTCAAGACACCCTGCACTTACAGGTTCTTATAAGGAGCTCAGTGTTTTTCAGATTTTAATGATGCTGAGCGAATTATGATTTAACTGTAATTCTTCCTGAAATTTACATTAGTAGGCCTGCCACTTGTTTTATGATTACAGCAGAGGTATAAAGCAGGAAGAGACCAAATCATTCCTTTTCCTCTATAAAATATCTGGACTTTAAGGCATGCAGTCTTGATAAGGCACTGACAAAAAAGCTTCTTCTTTTTGTGCTTGGAACCATGTAAACTGCTCTGAGCCTCTAAAGTTCTCTATAGTTTTTCCAGTGTGTTTATTAACAAAATACTACCTTATTCCTTGTTATGGGGACATCATACAGGCCCCTTTCCGCTGTTTAAAACAGTACTATACAGTATTGATTGAAGCCAATTTTGATGAGTAGATAAGGGTTCCTCTCATAGCTAGGGGGCAGTAGGAACTCTGGGGACCTCCTGACATTTTTTGTTCAGCTGCCTCTTCTCTGGGAGATGGAAACCACCATTGGATCATTTTAATAACACAGGTTTCCAGCTTTAGAGTCATGGAGTCTATCTTAAAATCACTTTGTTTTTTTGTTTTGTGTGTGTGTGTGTGTGTGTGTGTGTGTTTGTTTGTGATTAGTTGGGTTATGTAAAAGCCTTAACTAGATCATCTAAGAGGACACATATCCAGGTATTATCTTCATAAAGCACTGTGACCCATGGTGCTCATAGCCAATACCTTTTGAGGTAGACTATTGATTTTGTAATATTATTAAAATCTCATCAGTGAGATTGCAGAATTGCTGGGGAAAGCGGTGGAATCAGTTGGCCATAATACTGACATTTTTATGCCCATTTCTTGTGTCTGTACAGTACAAGCTTGAGAGTTATGAGTGGGCGGCCTCAGACAGGCCTTCCATGATTGAGCTGTTCACACAGAGGTGAGCAATTCTGCTGCAAGTGGGGCCACAGAAACACCTCTGTCTGAGTGAGGATGTGGGTCTAGCCTGTCCCGCCAGCTAGGCTCTCTTTCCCCCAGATGAAACAGAAACCGATGCTCTGCTGGCGCTGGGCATTGGAGTGGCTCAAAAAACAATGACAAATATGTTAGTCACTAAACATTTCCATCTCCTTCATGGCCATATGAAATGCCCTGCTTAAACATTAGGTAAATGGATGCCACTGCCTCTTAAACTCTGTGTGGCTTAGAAATGAGAAGTGGGAGAGCTCTCAGCTCAGTCACAGCTGTTTTGCATTTTTATCTTTGTTATTTTTTTTGTTTATTTCTTTATCCAGTGTGATAGACACCTTGGGAGGAAGCAATGAGATGAGAATGAAATTCATCTAGAACACACCTCAAAAATAAAGTTTTTGAATGTATGCAGTGAAAAAGAGTAGCATGCTTATGAAACACGTGGCCTTGATATGGTTACCTCTGGTGTACCAGTAGGAAGTCATCATTGACTGGATGTCTTTCCATTGAAAGCCTTGACCTGGTCAAATAAGAATACTTATAGATTGTTTTTCTTTTTTAATCAAAGAAATACAAAGTGTTGTATGTTGTATTAGAATTATGCCTTCTCACATTCAGTAGAGGTGACTGGCAATTAGTTTGGTCTACGTTGAACATATTAAAGCATTCATTCACACTATGTCATAAGATTCCCCTTAAATAGGATGGCTAGATCTTAGTGGCCAAGACTTGGGCAGACACAGTGTTGAAACTAGCTCATTGAGCATTCACTTCATAGCAGAGACCAGTAAAAATGTGATGTCCGATGTTGCTCTTGTCAAGTCAGAGAAGTACTTAGGAATAACAGTAATAGGGTTTGCACCTTCCATATGCATCAGTGTTGGCTGCTTTAATAAGAATTTGATCCTCTTCGGACAGCATAGAAGCTACGGCTAATTATCGTAAGTTTCCCAGTGAACAGATATCCGATGTACCTGTATTTAAAGATCAGATGTGTGCTCCAGCTGTGCCTAGACACCTCTGAAGCTCTTTTGGATGGTCTGTTCATTATCTCAGCACTGTCTGCCTGTGTGTGTGTGTGTGAGAGAGAGAGAGAGAGAGAGAAAAAGAGAGAGAGAGGGAGAAGAGCACAGCAGCCATTGAGAGCCAGAGTAACTCTCCACAGCAGAGGGCCCACATCAAAGCCCATTAAAACCTCCTGCTTGTCCCACTCTTGAGATGCGAGTGGCTCTCTTCTCAAGCCTTGAGTTTACTGCGCTGGAACAAGAGTTTGTGTGTGTGTGTGTGTGTATGTGTGTGTGTGTGTGTGTGTGCAGGGGAAACATGGTGTCACAAATGCAGTAGTCATCAAAGTGTCTGTGCCATGTTTTCCAGTCAGTGAGGGTCCTTGGGTTTGTGTGGAGCAGCCCATCTCCACACCTCTCCAGGGGAACGTTAACTTCCCTCATCCTCACCTGCCTCCACCTCCCATCTTTCAGCCATTATCCCTGTGGCTATGTGTGTGTGTGCTTTTGTGTGTGTGTGTGCGCGCGTGCGTGTGTGTGTGTGTATGTGTATGTGTGGGGGTTACACTAAACACACTCAGATCGATGCTGGAGGGGAGAGGTAGAGGACGGGTGTTTGAGGCCCCGGGTGTTTTGAGAGTCAGACCCCCCCCCCAAACACACACACACACACCTCCACTCCACAAACCACACGCACACACACAGACACGCTATTACTGAGAGCGGTGGGTCAATCATCTTTACAGCATGTTTTATAAAAAGTGACACTCCCATGAATAAAACTGCACTTTATTTGACCTGTCAAATCTGATTTATCAAATCACTGCAATGGAATGTTCAAGAGGGTGTCAGGGATTGTTGGATTTTTCCCCCCACTTAGTACATCAAGTACACAGTCTACAGATGCACGCTTTGAGGTTGGGCTCCAGTTATGAATTGGTGTTTGTTTGGGGTAGAGGAGAAGATCAATCTCTCAGGTGGACTTCAGCCTCTCAGGTGGACTTCAGCTCATGCATGTTTGAAATATGAAACATGGAGTTTTATTGGCTATGAAATCTACCACAAGTTACAGACTACAGTAGCAAATGGCTATAAAACTATTCAAGGAACAACAGACAGAAAGGGGGATTCATGTTGTAAACGTCAACCAGGCTTTCTCTGCCTAATGAAAAGCGCCGGCTACTGGATGAAACCACAACCTTTGCTGTTGCTTTGGTATGGTTGTCTGTCTCTGTTAGTGCAACAGAGATTTTTGTTGTCATGCCTTTATTGGGTCTGGGCCTCTCTGCAAATGAAACTTCATTTGTGGGTTTAATATGTTGTGATTTGTGATGATGAAATTCCTATAATTTAATCCAATTTATTACTGTTTGATTCTAATTAAAAGTAGAATATTACAAATGGTCCACAGGAAGTATTTGGCAGTTTTTAATTTTATTTATTTATTTATTTTTATTTAGCTTAATTAGAAATGCTGCCTAAGTCCAGACCCCCCCCCCCCCCCCCCCCCCAACAACCGGCTATTGCTCCTATTTAATTGGTAAGGCAAACTAACTCATTTATATAATTTCCACTCCAGATTTCTTTCCATATAATGACTGAAATGATGTAGTCACCCTGGGAACACCCTGTAGAGGTGTAAAAGCAACACCCTTTGGGACCTCCAGCACACACACATCTGCTCATTAGCTCTGCACTGCCACCCCTTTCAGTCTGTTTGGAGGAACTTAATTTCTACTTATAGAGTGGAGCAATATGTTACTGTAATTTTCTAAAAGTGCTATAGGTGAAATGCTATAGGTGAAATGTCCTAGAAGCAGCAGCAGAATGTGAGCAACCTTATGAACGTATTGTCATCACTGCTTAAACATGTTCTCATCCCAACTCTAATATTAATACTGTAACATGCGCTTGGCAATTAAATAAAGCGCAGGTGAATGTAAATCTGTGTTGAAAGCGATCCCAAAACGGAAAACATATGAGATAGAGACGGGGAAAGCCCAGAAATGGGGCAGTGTTGAACCCAGGTCCACAGCTTTATAAAATGGGGGCCTTAGCCAACTGTACCAACTGTATCTTCCAACCCTGCGACCCTACAACCCAACTTTAAAGTAAAGTCTGAGATCAGACCAGCAGGCATACAGTAAACAGTAAGTCTGACCGGCCTGCCTTTAAGTGTGGTGCTGTAGTGTGGTTGGAGTGGTCTCTGCTGGAGGGATATATAGAGAGAGAGAGAGCGCGCACGCGTGAGCGAGAGAGAGAGAGCGCGTGCGAGAGAGAGAGAGCGCGCACGAGAGAGAGAGGCTCAGGGAAGGCAGAGAGAGGGATTGGGAGCTGGAGGTCAGTTCCAAATGGGTGACTGACACTTCTGTTGACATTTGCTATGAAACACCTACTCCTGTGACACCCATGTTTGTCTGAAGCCCTAATGTCCATATCACACCCTTGTGTGTGTGGTGTGTGTGTGCGCCACAGGCTGTGAGCAGGTGGCTGTGAAAAGCCACCCCCCAAACCACCATCACTACCATTCCCACCTCCACCACCACCACCACTCCCCCGTGTTTCCTGCAGGTGCAGATCACGCTGATGGCATTTTGACACGTTCCGCTCCTCTTCCTCCGGAATCGTGCACACACACACACACACACACACATACTCACACTCTCTCTCTCTGACTCACACACATGCACACAGACACACACACACACACATTCCCACTTCTCTATACCTCTAAAGCCTTGTTAAGAATTTCCCCAGTTTTGTGATTGTGGACCATCCTCAGCCAATGCACTTGAATGCCTGTCTAGATGGATGAGAAAGACAGTGTGGGTAAGCTGAACATCTCTCTGTGTATATTTGAATTTAACTTAATGGTTGACAGAAAATCAACCCTGTCTTTCCTTATTAGTGTGTATTCAGTGTATGTATATTAGTGTAGTGTAGTTTGTGTTGCTTGTGGGTTGTAGGTAATTATTTATAGAACAGTGAATGTGTGTGTGCATGTGTGTGTGTGTGTGTGTGTGTGTGTGTGTGTGTGTGTGTGTGTGTTTGTAGGCTATATGCAAGTGTGTGTCCTTAGTTGTGCGTGAGTGTGTGTTATCAATACAGTGTGTGCGTGCATGTGTGTGTGTGTGTGGCCCATGTCTTTGAGGCTGCGTGGCTAGAGCCAGGTTAATGCCGTCGTTAGGTGACACAGGGTCGTCAGGGGAGATGGGGCTTAGAGCATGAGCATGAACCAGCAGGGGCCAGGGCTGTGCTCTGATTCCTCCACCCCACCCACCTAGCCTTGCCCTGCTCTACACTGTGTTGTGCTGCCATCAGTAGGGGGAAATGCCAGCGTGTGACCCAGAGGGCTGACCTGGCTGTTCCCAGAGCCATCATCCTATTATTACAGCGCCCTTTTTGGGCACGCCACCAAGGGAGGAGGTTGTAGTTATGGTAGGCGTGAAGGTGACAGCCAGCAGCTATCCTTCACATGGGGAGGGAGACACACACACACACAGCCTCCAAATCAAACGACATGGGGGCATCAGCCCTTCTTTTTCTTTCTATCTTTGATGTCTCACACCTTAAAGTTGAGAGGAGCTACAAAGTAGAAAACAGTAGAAAATCTCAGTGGAGGGGTGTATGTGTGTGTGTGTGTGTGTGTGTGTGTGTGTACTGAGATGTAGAGAGTCTGTGAGCTTGTGTGTGTGTGTGTGTATTGAAATTTGGGGTCAGTGTGTGTGTGTGTGTGTGTGTGTGTGTGTGTGAGTGAGAGAGAGAGAGAGAGAGAGAGAGAGAAAAGTGAATGCTTGCATGCACACCGTGTGTCCCATGTCCCATGTGCTGAGAATAATGATGTGGGTGAAGGGGAGAGCTTCCTCATGAAGAGTGCATGTTACGTCTCCCCCTGGGAGAGCTCCCTCTCACTGCCCCGACTCGACCTCAAAGAGGAGAGCGGGAGGGAGGTCGATTGATTCGGCTCAAGGTGACAGCAAGGGTGACTTCAGAGGCGACCTGATGCAACGCCTTGAGCCTGGAGGAGGTGTTGGAGTGGCAGAGAGAAGGAGGAAGAAGTGCATGAAGGGACAAAGAGAAAGAGAAACAAGAAAAGGTGAAAGCTGAGCTCAGTTGTCACTCTGTCCACACGCAGGTGCAGCTTAGCACTTCTAGGAGCCAGAGAGGGAAGGGAGAGGTGAATGTGAGCCTTCAGGACCATGGAGGGAGGGAGAGAGAGACGGCGAGAGGGAGGGAGAGAGAGAGAGGGACATAGAGGAAGGTTAGAGAAAAAGGGAGGGTTTGGGGAACATGAGTGAGATTGGCCATTTGTGTGTGTATGTGTGTGTGTGTGTGTGTGTGTGTGTTTGAGACTCCCCTCAGCTCACCAGCACACAGAGAACAGAGAGCGCCTCAGGCTTGAGCCTTGTTTCTGTAGTAGGTGGCTGGACGAAAGAGAGAAAGAATGACAGAGGAGAAAAGAAAGAAGAGTAGTCTGTGTTTCAGGGGGACGGACTAAATGAGAGAGAGAGAGGGCAAGAGATAGTTGGCCAGAAAAAGTTCTCAAAGAAAGTCATGATGGAAAGAGAAAAGGTGAAATGAAAGGGGGGGGGGCAACAGGTGCCATATTCTGTGTGAATTTATTTTACTTCCTAGAGGAAGTAGAGCAGATCCCAGCCTAAACAGACTGCGTCTGGACGATTAACAGCTGAACTCAGCTCAACTTCTCTCTCATCCCTCCCCTTAGTGCAGCCTTCTATTCCGTTGAGAACAAACCAAGACCTCCTTACATCTGTTTGGCAATCTCTTCTGTTGTTCTAGCCAATCAGATGATAAAAGAGTAATGGCATTAACTTGGGCTTATTTTGATCTGTCTCAAGTGTTCTCCTTTTCCTGACCCTGTGGTCTTTCTCTTTTGCCTCGCTCTTCAGTGAACAAAGATAACATTTGGTTACAGAACTCCAGTGGAATTCATCGTCTTGCATTCCATTGCAGAACACTGTGATATTGTCTGACAAAGCTGCCACTAGGAAGTCATTTTCTGCCTGAGATAATGCGTCAAGCGAGAGCTGATCGTTCATTCCCTCTCTCCCTCTCTCTTCTTCTCTCTTTCCCTCGCTTCGAGGCAGCCAGCTGGTCGAGCACTCCGGCTGGCCTCCCCTCACTTGTCTCCTCTTGTAGCCTGTAATTTGAGGCCACAAGCACTGAGTATTAGAGCACGTCTCAATCAATTGGCCACTGTGCATTCAGGAGCTGGGAGTGCACTGGGAGGCGATCGCCATTGTTCTTTCCATACAGACAAGGGTAAATACGTATAGGAGTTGTGTTTGTTGATTTCAAGAGGATAAGGCTGAGAGTGCACAGAGACGTGTGTGTTTGTGTGTGTGTGTGTGTCTGCTTGTGTGTGTTTACTTACATTTGATTGCCATGGTTCATAAACTCACAGTTCACAACTTCTAGTATCACTTAGGGATACTCATCATCGAACATGGCAAAGTGTTAAGGGAGTGTCTGCATTTGTATTCATGTCCTGTATGTATTGCCATGTGCATTACATGTACAGATAGCCATGTAAACTATGCAGACATATGCATCTTTCAGTGCATGAAGATGATCTTTCAACTGGGTGAGTCTTTGCTTGCGTGTGGCTGTAACAGGCTGTTCATGTGCTCATGCCATGTTCATGCTCGAACACACACATCTGTGTCATGTGTCTGAATCTGCTCATACCACTTTCCTGTCTGTGTCTTCTGTGGTCTCATAGACACACTGCCTGAGTCGCCTGAGAACCACCTCTCCTGTGCCAAGTCCAATGTTATTGTTTGCCAGGACGCCAGCTCTGTCCCTGCTCAGGAATGTGCCAATGTCTGCAGAGCCCTGTGGCTGCCAACTCAATGTACTAACCTCCAGATAGATAAGGAAAGATTGTTATGTCATTTGGATGGAATTGTTAGGCCCCATGAAATCCTTTTTAATTTTTTGCCAAGTTGCACTTTAATACTTGCCAGATTTGGTGTTTTAATTTTTCCCAGGTTTTATTCGTTTTGAATTAATCATTTTGGTTCATTGGTCCATTAATTGCGAGTGCCACCACAAAAGGTATTGGGGTCGTAATTATGATCTTCCTAGCAGTGCTTGTAAACGTATTTTTGTCCCATTAGTTTACGTGTGTGCAAATTTTGTTGAAAAATGCACAATTATGGGCAAAATTGCTGTATTGTTGAAGTTTTCTATTAAAATTTTAATAATAAAATTTTGTCCCATTTTTATGCTTTGTGGAAATCGCAGGGTCATAATTTGCTTACATGGATGGTAATCTTTTAATGTAATATCAGTAACACAGCCATGCACTACTTGCATAAAATAAAATGTCAGAAAGTAACCAAAGTGACAGAATGAGCCAAACTAATGACCAGAAATGCCTGTCAGTATGTTTACACGCACTAAGAGAAAATCAAATGATTGCCTTAGTCTGACAAAAATTGAACTTTTAAAATGCATGTTAACACCTTGGTCTGGCTGGAATTGAATCAAACTGGACAACTCCAGTGAAGACATCCAGAAGAGGCAGTTAAAAGTAGAATTTCTCATGCATGTATACTAGACAAGGCAGGCAATCGGGCTAAGATTAGAAATGGTGAAGACATGGAGGCCGATAACAACACTGCCGGCTTAGTTTGTGCAGCATGTACAGCGTGTCTCACGTGCAAAATGATCAAAAGTACTCTTGGAAGTTTGCGGTTTAGCATCTAGCATTTTTGGTTTAGCCACAAATACTTATTCTTTGCTCTTGCCTGTAGCGCAAGGCTGGGAGAAACGCAAACAGGAGTATATCGCCACCAGTCAATAAGTCAATCAATAATAATTTTCGTCTCGTGCACGTATACTAGCATTTAGCCCCAAGTCCAGTCAAAGCATTAGCTTGATTATTGCCAATAGCTCTATTTAGATGTGCATGTATACATACTGAGTGTCAGTTATTCTAGCAGAGTAGTTGTGTGACACGACAAGAAAGGATATGTATTGTTCCTGTACCCTGCTCTTGGAGTGATCTATCTCAAAGCTGCATGGAATAGTACCTGCCTCCCCACTTTTCTCTGAAGGTTTAATGCTTGATGATATATTTGTGTTTTGTTCAGCAGCCATTTCCTAGAGAAAGATACTAGACTGATTATGTTCTCTAAATGACAGTACTCATGGTATCTAACACATGTAAAACAAATTCAGTCACTCTTAAATATACACTTTTGTTTCAGGTGTGATTCAAAGTTGTGTGGAACATCTCCTGTTGTCCCAGAGGTTTCTTGTGGATAGCCTGAGGTTATTCTAATTTGAAATCCATCATTATGCCAAACATTTCTCCAGAAGCTCTGTGTGCATAATGTATGATGATTCATGTGTGAGATTGTTTCCAATGAAGAACTGTATATGTATGTGTATGTGTGTGCTTGTCAGTGAGAGAGAGACAGAAAGAGAGAGAGAGCATGAGAAAGAGAGGATAATGATTTGGAAAGAGCACAGTGACAGCCCTGTGGTATGTTGGGAAAATGATTGTGGATTGTAAGTGACAGAAATGAGAGAGCAGATAGGTTGGGGAGCGAGGGGCCTCTGCATTATTCATTCCCTGACTTTATTGTTTATGTTATGTGAGGTTGTGTTTACCTGAATTTACAGCAACTCCTTACTGTGGAGGGGTCACCTGAAAAAAATGTGAATGGATGTTAGTGTAAATCTTGATAGTAGTGGCCTGTCAGACAGAAATGTTCAGGTTATGGCTGATGGTATCTTGGCTGGTGTCAAACTTGTTGTCCTAAAGATGTGTGATTGTGCAGGAGTTGAACAGTCACACAGCTTTAGGTTTGCTTCAGGGCACCCATAACTAGGCTTGGCTGAGATTTTTTTATTTCCTTGAAATGGTGGACTGAACTGATGAGCAGAGAGACCAAGAAGGGGCTCTGAAAATGGTTAGAGATGAAGAGTTCCTAGGAGGGGGAAAAAGAGTAGAAAAAAGTGTAGTTTCTGTTAGCCACATGGAGAACACCCCCCCACCACCACCACACACACACACACAGAGAGAGAGAGAGAGCCAGACATACATATAGACATACACACAGACATGTACACACAGCACAGAGGGACACACACCAATGTGTACGTGATCCACACAAGGTTGCAGTGACGCATCCCCTGTCCGAATCCCCCAGCGGAGCATCATGGGTCATTTGACGTTCTGTGAAATGTGATGACGGGGCAAACTGCAAGATCACCTGGGGGGGTAGCACTTTCCAAGGCAGATGGCATTCTGGAACAACCGTGGAAATGACTGATCCAACACTAACACTGACACAGAGTCACACACACACACACACACACACGCATTCATTCTTACACATTCACCCATCCACCATCACCACACAAACACACACAAGAACACACATATACACACACACACATGCACACACACAGCTGTGCACAGGGAGCCTAGAGGGCCTCTGTTGTCAACAGCCGTCATCATCGCAGCGCTCTGATCACAGACCAAAGGCAGATGCACCACTGCCACTTTCTTATCTTTTTTAACATCCTGTGAAAGTCTCAATTGCCTCTCTAACAGTTGACAGATCTCCCCGATTAGTCACATCAAAGCGGCAGGCACGCAGCACTGAGGTGATGCCTTGGCACCTTCACTCTGATCTGTGGAGAGGAGAAAAATGGAAAGAGAGAGTTTGACAAAGGCATGTCGTGTGATTTGTTGCTGAACCAAAGACAAAATAGTCAATTTAGGGCAAAATCAAACATTCTTAAATAAAGGAGTAGCTTTTCCCTGTGGACAAAATCTTGTGTGACAGTCCTCTTGAAGATGGTCTAGGTCCTACCTGTAGTGGCAGTGCTGGGAGGACTGACTGAAACTCTTTAGCCAGCAGTAGTGTTCTTGATGCTGTATTCTCTGATTGCATCCTGGAGCTCTTCTCTCTCTCTTTCTCTCTCTCTCCATCCCATTCTCTTTGCTTGGCTCCACTCTGTGCAACAATGGAGAGTTTTGTTCACAGGTCTGAACTTTTCTCTTCCCCGCCTCCCTGGCTAATCACTTCTTAGGGCCGAACTTGAGAGCTGGGGAGGGTTGCCAACTGGCACTGTGTGAAGAAAGCGATCCATCTCCACTCCCATGTGCTTATTTTATTCTCTCCCTTTCTCTCCACGTCTGCCACATCCTTGCTCTCTCTCTCTCTCTCTCCCTTTTCTCTGACTCTCTATTTGCTCACTCATTTTGCTTTTTCTGTCATTTTGCTTTTTTCTGTCATTACTCTCTCATTTGCACTTCTCTCTATTATTCTTTTTTCCTATTTCTTATGTATTCTCTTTGTATCTCTCCCTAGAGTCTATAAATGGCAGAGAAGGTAGATTCTCAAAAAAAGGGATTGTTTCATTGATGGGAACCTTGCAGTGGTGACTGAAGCTGTTCGCCCAGTGCTGGAGTTGAGTGTTTGGCAGTGCCCAGAGCCCTGGCCTCATCACCGAGGGAGGGGCTGCACGTCAGTGTTCCTGTGAAACGCTGCCACCCTCAGACTGTCCAGGCAGGATGTCTGGCAGCACAAACAGAGGGGTCAGAGTGGGAGGTAGAAAGTAGTTCAAAAACTATCCTCAATTTGGCTCTGAAGTCTCCCGCATACAGCTGATTTTACAACAGGAAGATGCCCTTGCTTTGATGTCATTTGGTGCAAGAAATGCACCATCTTCCTTTTTTGACGTTGCTTATTTATTGGGAATGAGATGCACAATTACTTGCACATGCAATGTCATTTCTCACTGAGGCTTTGTCGAGCTTAATCTGCCTTTATGTGGCCCAGCATATGGCAATGCCGTTCCCGCTCTAATCTAATCACATGTAATGGTGTTTTTTACTGGTAAGTTTTAATGTTGCCAGCTGTTGTTCTGCATCCCTTCTGCATGTCATGTCCAATCTCTGTCACCAAAAGCACTCCACTACTTCACGCTAGGTAGTGCTTACTTGTTTTTCTCCTTCTCTGCCTTCATCCTCTCCTCTATTTTTACTCCCTCTCCCTCCATCACAGCAAAATGAAAAAGTATAAAACATAGCAAGGGGAGTACCAGTCCTCCTGGAGTCCATCTGAGGTCTCTGCAGCAGTTAGAGAGTGGAGAAAGAGTGGAGGATGGAGATTTTTTGAAGGGCCCTTGGTGTAAAGGAATGTTCCTTTTGTTTATTATTGCTAGCCCTAGCCTGACATTTTATTTCTGTCAGAGAGGTCAATAGAGAAGCCATACAAAGGAAGTGTTCACAAGAGGAGCAGTTAATCACTATTGCAGCCTCATGAAAAATTAGGTTGTGTGAAGCCAGCCATGAAGGGAGGTTGAAATGGCCAAATTGAAAGCCCTTTGCTCCTGCCTCACCTAGAGAACATCACGAGGAGGTGCTTTTGTGTCTCTGCCTCCATCTTGTTGGAAGCGGGAGAATAACACATTTCTCGTGTTTCCTCTTCCCTGTCGTGCCACTTTCCACTGGTTTATTTATGCACTCATGCAATATTTATCCCACAATAATATTCCCGGTTCAGTGTGTGTGTGTGTGTGTATGCATGCATTGCACAGAACAGTTTTTATCAACTTTCAGTCTCTCTGTGGTTAAAAACAAAGCAATTGTTTGATCAGAAACATTGGTGGAGAAGTGGTGCAGTAGCCTCCTTGTACACAATTATTTCTCAGTGTTTCTGGAGAAGGAAAAAGACTTTTTGAGAAACGGCTTCAGTTTCTGTTCAAACCCATTTAGGCTTCATCTTCCTGTAGTAAATGATTAAAAATTGTATATCCATTTATATCAATGTAATCTACATATGTCAGCTGTTTGTGTGGAGTAGTCCCATTGTAGCAGTTGTTTAGTAAATTAATTGAAGTAGACAGTATTGACAACATTTACTGTCAAAGTGTGCAATAGGAATTAAATTATCCTGGACATATGCCAGATTCTGCCAATCCCAGTGATAAAAAGCCATGGAAAAAGAGAGAGAGGAAGAAAGAGAGGGAGAGAGGGAAAGAAAATGAGGGAAGCAAGTTTAATCTAAAGTCTAATCTCCATTCTTATTTCCTCACTGCATATATGTGTGTGTGTGTGTGTGTGTGTGTGTGTGTGTGTGTTTGAGCAATCTCACACTGAAGCCCCTGTCTGTCTGTCTATGTGAGGTCGGGGAGCCCTGACAGCTCTGACTTGTGTTCATCTCAGCACTTGTCACATCGCCATGTCACTGGAGTAACCCCGTGGCAGCCTCCATCACAACTTGGGTAAATCCATCCCACCGTGGAGTCACATCAGCCAAATAAATCAGGAGGCCTTTTTTTCTCTTTCCTCTCCTCCTACACCCTCATCTCACTATTTTTGTCTAATAGTGGCGTGTCTTGGACAGGCATCTTGGTGACAGAGAAGATGTTTGGAAACAGAGAAAAGAGATTTATATCTTAGGAAAGATCTCTGTCCATCTCAAAAAGAACTGAAAACAGTTGATTAAGATGAGGTAGTTCCCTTCAGTCATAACAGTTTTTCAGCCAACACTGTGAAGAGATTGACAGACAAATGGAATGCAAAGCCAGTAGAATGTGAAGAAAAGGGTAGGAGATGAAGCAAGTGGCAGTTGATTGCATGACACCAAAACAGAGTTTACATGGCAATAACAACTTTAGAAGAATATTTTTGTGATACCAATCACTATTTATGTGATCCATGTCTTCCTGCCATAAGAGGAGCTCAGAGGTCACATTAAATCCTCAGGAAGCAGTGAGGTGAGCCCATTTGCTCTTTTTACATATCAATGAGCTGGTTCACCTGGGCTAATCCTCTTGCTAAAAGGCCAAAACGCATTAGCAGAGGTCATTTGCATTCTCTGGCCCTGTTCAGCCAGCTCCAACACAAACCTGCTATTGAAATGAAAAGACGAGGGGACCAAGGTTGTGTTTCACTTGGTCCTGAACGTGGCTGTGTGCTGGCTTGTCATTTCTCTCTCTCTCTCTCTCTCTCTGTCTTCTCTTTCTCATACACTGTCACACACACACACTTGCATGCAAACATACACACACACACACAAAACACACACACCAACACACAAAATCCAAGTTCACTATATCCACCTCAAATCCTGTGATTAGCTTGGCAGTTTCCTCCTCAAGGATTTTTATTGTCAGTACATAGAGATACTAGGTGTCAGACATGGGTTGGGGGGTGTGGAGGGGTGGTGATGAGTGTTAAGGGTCAGATAGACAGGGTTGATTGGGGGGTGGTGGCCAAACAAGATGTGAATGTTATCATGAGTGTTATTAGTGTTATATTAAGTTTGTTATGAGTGTTATAATATCCTACTGGTAATAAACATTTGGAAGAGAATTCATTGCTTTTGAACCTTCCTTCCTGAAGGAGACTAGTCAAGCCAAGTGTAGTGAGTACAATGGCAGTGGGTTACTAAACAGCCACTTGAAACAGTGAGACCAGTGCCTGGTGGTACAGTCTTCTGGGACAAGGATGCTGAGTCAGTGGGCTTTTGGTCATGAGTTGATTGAAAGCCTCAGTCTCTGTAGACTGCTGTTATGGACTGAACCTGGAGAGCACCATTAGCACTGGCTGATCTGGTGGAGTCATCATAGTGGCTGTGTTTGACTGCGTGCATTGTCTGCTGCTCCATACGGGAAAGAGTTGGTGGGGGGCTGCCAAATTAAGAGAAATGAACTGTCAGAGCTGGGCTTTGATCAGGATTTATGGCATATCTGAGTTGGTCTCTCTCTCTGTCGCTTTCCCTCTCTCTGTCACTCTCTCTCTATGTGCATTTGTGCAAAGAAGTACACATTTTATTTACTGGTAAAATGCCCGTCACTGCTTATTTCAGAAGGATAGGGTTTTCTTATTGTGGTATGCAAGGTCTGGCCTAATACATTCCTCATTTCATGACAAGCCAATCAGGGATTTATTTTGTTGTTGTTGTTGTTGAACAGCTAATAATTTTCTCTTTTTTCAGTTACTTCTTTGTTTATGTCCCTCTCTGTCTCTTCACTTCCAGACTCTATCTTTCCTGTCTTTGCCACATACATTCACAAAAAATCAACCGCCATTAGCAAGTGCATTTCGTGTGACATGACGCATCACAAGGTGGTTGTGCTTGTTCCCGTGTAGCCAAATGATGGAGGCTAATAGGCATGATGCACGGACAGTATCACATAATAAAGACAAATGTTTCTGGGATGTGAAACTGGAATTTTTTGGATCCACAGAAGTCTTCTAGGTAACAATGTATGTACTGTAAATTAATGCATTTGACAAACTGCAATAAAAAGCTCATTGAAGATGTGAAGGTAAACCAATCAATGCAAGAGAAATTAACAGTTAAACAATTAAAATATACATGATGCCTTGTACTCCTGTTGTAGAAAATGATTGTTCTTCACTACTTATGGAATGTTAGAGAGAGTGTGACAGCTTTAGACAGAGAGGGTGTGTGTGTCTGCATGCATGTTTATGTGTGAGTGTGTCCCTCCTAGTGCCCGCTTGTGCTTGTGTGTGTGTGTGTGTACGTACAAGTGTGTGTTGGCACAGAAGGCCGTAACCTTGAATTGATTTATTTACCCTGGCTTCTGCACAGCATGCGCTGGGCCACTCTGAGGCAGGTAAGGTAATCTTGCATGCCATTAGGAGCATCTTAAATGTCTTCCCACCATCCCTTCCCAAACCACCCACACCCCCGCCTGCCTGTCGGCTGGCCAATCCCCGCTCCCCCTCCTCGACCCAGGCTGGATCCTGGTGTGGTGATGAATTGTCCTGACCTCGTATCTTTCCGCTCCCCCAATTGGAAGTGCGGCTGGGCTGTCACCGCTTGCAGGCCGGCCCATTGATTCTGCTGTAATTGAACAGCATCAACAAAGCGTCCGCCGAGGGACAGAGCCATTTACTCACCGGCACTTTAATGTCCTGCTAATTTGCAGCTGATTGCAAGAGAGCAAGAATAAGGAAGGGAAAAAGAGAGACACAGACACGTACACACAAACAGACTTATGGATGCTAGTCCTGTCTTAATCTCGTCATACGGGGACGGTGCAGATCTGGCATTTGTTGGCTCACAGTCAAGGAGTGGAGATAACTGAGGTGATGAGAGAGTGAGAATTTGATAGTTTGATAGTTATGGTCCCTGTTTCAGTCCTCTGTAGAGTATACAAGTTTTATTACCATTTGTAATAATCTCACATGGTTTCACTTGCCTTATATATTTTTTGACTTTGAATTTGATTTAATTTGCCTTGTATCGTGTTTAGCTTTAATATAAGAAAAATACAAGAAAAGTTTTACATTTTACATTTATTTTTCAGTATCATGTCAAAGGCTTGGAGATTTAATATAGTTATAAAATATAGAAATCAGTTCCATTTATCCAGAAGAAAGTCTGCGCTATATCACATGATAACCCCTCAGATCATGTCTTTATTACCCATGTTATTAACTTGTAATAACATGCAACTACCACTTCCATTCACATTATCATGAACATTGCAAAGCATGATGATTTGTCTGGAAGTGTCTGTTTGCGCACTCATTCTTATTTATTTCCCTCTGTGTTTGTGTTGTCAAATGTCAGTAATGACACCAAGCAATGGTTGCCCAAGGGGTGAACCTGACACAGAACAAGGAATAATGTGGCAGACATGGCTTTAGGATGCATATGCTTCCCGATATAACATTCATTTGCGCCATGGTTCTTGCTGTCAACTGTAATTTTAAACAACAGTGTCAATGATATTATGATTTGTGGCACTGATGTTTTATTTTAAATGGGGGAGACAGCGCAAGGGGAGCTTTTTCCACTTGAATTGTCAGGTGATGGTGCACCTTGAATGCCAAGTACCCCTCAAAGCTGAGGGCCCTCCCGCTTCTTGGCCATCGCTCTATAGCTGAGCTTGAGGTTCTCTGGTGCTTGGCATGTTCTCCAAAAGACAAGCACTTAAATATTTTAGTCAGGATTGCATCATCCAGCAGGTGAGCAGTCTCTACAAACCATGTTACTTCACACAGCATGGTCCTTGGCAGCAGACACTATGATAATCCTGGATAAGCATAGTGCCAAAACAAACTAGGTCATTCAAAAGTCAGGGTACTCAAGCAGCATTTATCAGTTAAGTGTGAATAGATCAAAATAAATAAGAGCCTATATCATGCGATTGGAAGCAGAATTCATAGAGGTGGATTTTCATTCAGTGACTGAGAAGGCCTGTTCTGTGTCAGGCTTGTGTTTTTGACATTCCCTTCATCAAGCACAGATGACAGGGGAGCTCTATGATGCTCACCTTTGATGGCGGCTCATAACCTGCATGCGGAGAGAGATGGCCAGACCACCAGTGCAGCCGTGCAAATGGTTGACACACGGCGTGCCATGAATCCATTTGAGCAGGGTGTTTTTTTTCCTTTCTTAAACGGGGAGGAATCCACTCCTCCATCTGCTCTCTGGTTTGGCTGTCTGCTGCTGATGACAGTCTCCCCAGCTGCTTCCCTGGAGCAGCCTTCTCTTTCTCTCTCTCTCTCTCTTTCACTCTCTCCTTCTCCACCTCCTCCTCTTTGTGACCCCTGTCTTGGTTCACCCCTCTTCCTGTCGTCACCACCCGCCGCTCCACCCCTTCTGTGCCCCCAGCTTCCACCCAGAGCTGATTACGTGCCACACAGTAAGCAGATGGGTCAACGACAAGACATTTTAACAAGGTAGGAATTTATAACCTTGCCTCCCCCATGAAAAAAAAAATGATGAGGCCCTGAAACACTGCCAAAGAGAATGGGAGGAAGATATAGCAAATTGTCTAATTAGTTTCTTTTTTGTTTGCTGGTGTCTTTCCTCTCCCTCCTACCACCATCCCTCCCTCCTCCTCTCTTCCTCCCTCCTTCTCCTTCTCCTTCTCCCTCTCTCTCTATCTTTCTCGCTCTAAAAATGTTTTTTTTTTCTTCCTTCATCCAATGAATGAAAGAGGAGAGGCAAATAGCGCATACAAGGAGATAAATTAAACGTGATAAAGAGAGGACGAGACAGGTCCAAGCTGACGGTTTTACCAGAGGGGACAAAATCAAAAAACAACAGAAAAAAAGCAGCCATTAAAAACAAACAAACAAAAAAAAAAACAGCACCAACAAATTGCACCTGTGAAAACTGAAACTAATTTTTCATCATCCATATGAGCCAGGACTAGTGGAGCTGGGAATGAAAGAGGAGTAGAGAGAGAGGAGAAAAGAGGAGAGGAGTGAGGGAGTGAGTGAATGTAGGGGGGCTGGTGTTGGAGTGCCAGAGGAGGTCAGGTGTTGACTCATTTAAACCCCCTGCTCGGGGCTAAGTTCTCAAGCTGCTCTGCTTAATTTTCCCTCAGCTACTCCAGGCACATTCATAAAGCCCAGCCCCAAACTGTGTCAACTCTCTACACTCACCCCAACCCAACAAACCCCAACCATGCCCTGTCCCACAAACACACACACACATCCAACAACCCCCCCACCCTCATCCAGAAGTGTGTATGCCATGCAATTCCAGTGTGTGTTGCAGTCGGCATGATTCTGTAGTGATGAGAGCAGTGATTGTGGGCTTGTGTGACTTCCACACTAAGGAAGACTGGGCTGTCTGAAAGGGTAATTATATTCCCAGGACATCAATCCAGGCGTTATGGGCTGAACACATTTAGTGGACGTTTGATGACAGGAGTCTGGGGGTAATGAAACAGCAGAGTTACCGGTGTTTACTCCACGGCTTTGTTCTCGCTCCAGGCCCACAAATCATCCCCCCCCCCCACCCACCCACCCCACCCCCCACCCTCTCCACCTCACCAGAGGTTCATTCTGTAGCATGCCCAATTTAACACCGATTCCAAATTCAAATGATTAATTGCAGTCGCATGGGGATTGGACAGTGGAAAAAATGTGTGTGCTTGTTTGTGTGTGTGTGTGTGTGTGTGTGGTCATCTGTCTCAGCCTGTTTGCGCGTGTCATCCAGCATTTCCTTGCCCAAGTGAGTGTTAGTGTCAGTACCTGTGAAAAAAGTACTGACTGCATGTTAAGTGGATGTTGTAGAAGTAGATCAACATGCAGAACTTTTCTCGCATTCTTTTCAGTTCCTTGTGTTGCAGGGTGTAGATCTACACTTAGCTTATATAGCACTGTGTATAAGTAAGTGTCTGTAGTGTTTAGATGGCTGGAAGTATTTGCCATTAGTGATGCTCTAAGAGGAGTTTCATCAAATCTTCTGGCCACTGAAATTAGCTGTAGCTATTTCTATCGTGTCTTCCCTTTTAATAGTGTTCACTACAGTTTTCAACACTTTCACTCAACAGACAAGTGCTACATAGAATAAAAAGGAAGAAAACATGAGCTGGCCAGCGAAAGGGAGAGAAGAACAGCACAGAGGCAGAATGAGGTGAGCCAAACAGAGAGAGAGAGGGAAAAATAGAGGGAGAGAGTCTTCCTATAGAGTGAGGGAAAAAACATTTTATTGCGAGAAAGCAAAAAGAAAAGGGAGCTGGCAGGAGAACCATCACTTTTATATGTTTGTGTGTGTGTGTGTGTCTTTTTTGAAGTGTCAGGCGAGCGTGGAGGTGAGTCGGCAGTGTAATGAGACGCACTGACGGGCAGGAGGCTCCAGTTTGATTCGCTGCTGTTATCGCGCGGCTCCTTGGCTCGGCTCGGCTCTGCTGTTTGTGGGGCTCCTGTCAGCCTGCTGCTGTTTGTTGTTCACCATTAAAAAACAGAGAGAGAGAGAAAAAACATTGCAGTATCAAAGACAAAGGAATAACCCCCCCCCCCCCCCCTCCTCAAGCCCCTAGAGTGACGGATAACCTGGCTGTGAGCCTTAAAGCTAGCAGCCTCCGGCTAAGGTGAGCTACATATGCCCTCACTTGTGCGTTTACAAAAAAACAGATAAATCAATTTTATTTATTTATCTCCTGCATTCTCAAAGTTCAAAACTGGCTATGTCTCCCATTCTCTCATTTACTGACATGCCCCCAGAGAACATCAACCCATCGCATAGTGTAGTTCGCAGCAGTCAGAGAGCACACAGCCTTGTAACTTTAGATGAGACACGTGAGACAACACAATTCGAAATATGTCTGGACACTCTTCAAGAGACAGACTGGACTGTTGTGCTGCACCATTTTGAATCTCTTGCTGCCCATTTTGTTGCTTTGAAGTGAGCGCTGCACAGTCCTCCTTAGCCAGTCTGTCTGTGGTGCTAGCTTGGCTTTACTACTGAATGAGTGGCTGCATTCCTGCAGAGGCCAGTGAGCCGAATGTTTATTGAAAACACCTTAGAAACTATAAATTTTCATTCTCTGGTCGGCAAGTGCCAGATGGCTTCGTTTACCCATGGATAAACATTTTCGTCATATGTAATGGCCGCTCGGTTTGGAAAGTCCCGTCCAGCGAAGGCTGGTAATGGGTGTGGTGCATCCCTTGTGAAAAACAAGGACGGGGTTCCAAGGTGGGCACGGGCCAGGTGTGTTATGAGTTCACTGTTCTGGGCTCACTGCTGGTGCATGTTTATGCCACACCTGATTCTCATTTTTTTCCTCACAATGCACAGAGAACAGTTTTCCATTTTCTGGAAGCAGAACAGGGAGTAGCTGCTTGTGTGTTGTTTCCTGCCTTCTTTCTCTGTCTCTCAGTTTTACCATCTGCATCTTTTATTCCTGTTGCCACTGGGATTTGTAGGCTCTTGAAACACTCAGGGAGGCACATTTAGAGTGTGTCTATGTGTGTGTCAAGCATTGGGGATGGGCTTGTTGATGTAGCACAGTTGTTTAGCATATTTGAAACAATAAATAGTTGTCGAGCTGTGCATGCCAAGTATTGATTCTTTTTGTGCTATTGATCGCTGGGCTCCCTCTGAGAAACTGGAGGGGCCAGAGCCCTAATGGAAATGGTTGCGGGCTGAGGCTGAAATTAGTCACCCTCTGAAAAGGCCAAGCTGAAAAACTACACCCTTGCAAATGGAGGCTTTGTAAATCTATTGATATGTTAGTCTGCACTTGCATTCTTGTAAAGTATTTTAACAAGAGAGATCTGTCCTGTCAACGTGTATTTTTCTGTTTACTTGCAGTTATTTTTTTGAACAGTTCCCTGTATCAGGCATGTGAGAGGGAAAAAGAAAGAAAGAAAGCAAGAAAAAGAAGAGGACTGGGAGAGAATGTGAGATGGGTTTATTTAGAATTCTAGTGATGGATATTTTCAATTTTGTCATGAAATGTTTTCTCTAAAGCTCAGCAGAGGCAATTATGGGTCTATAACTTCCCCAGAAGTGCCTGTCTCACAAAGAAACCTTAACAGAGCACAAGGTAGAGACAGCAATGAATATAGACATGCCCTTTTCTACTTCTTGAATTTGAAATGCTTTCTAATGTCTTTATTCTACCAAACTAATCCAGACAAGTCAAGGAAAGTGAAGTGTAGGGGCTGGTGAAAGATTTTCAGTTAGTGAAAAGTTTGAGAAAATCTCTTTGAAAGTTTGTTGATTCCAAGTCCGTCTCCCCTTACGATGGTAGTTTAGGTTATGGAAATAGTGCTGAGACCAAGGGCTGCTTCAGTGAGTCCTTGAATTTAAGAAAGAGAAAAGGGAAAGATTCTGATTCCTGTCTTGAATTCATACTTACAAATCATTTTTGTTGTTGATTTATTAAGAGGTTCTTACTTTTAAGATAAAATTGAAGCCGTTGCTATGCTATTTGTTATTTCACCTCAGCTGTCAGATTATCAGATTATTGGAACTAATAATGCAGTGCCTTGTTAGACAACAGCTCATTCGATTGGGTCTATCTATATCAGTATATCATCTCAACTTGTTTAGCAAACAAATTGAAAGGAGTTGTCCTGCAAATTACACTTAATGACCCCATTTATGAGTTTTCATGGTGAGTCAAGCAGCCTCATGGTGTCCCTGAAGACATCAGCATGCATTGTTTTATTTTGTAATTCAGAATAATTATATAGATTTACCCGTTGGCCCTTTATGGTCAATTACCTTGGTCATTTGTTGTAGCTGTCAGCCACAGTTATGCTCTTGCATACAACATTTTGCCCTTCCAACGAAACCGTTGGGTTGATTAATGAGGGTTAATTGTTTGGTGTAAATTTGGACTGTCCCCGGGTCTGCACCAGGGCATCGACCCAAGCCTTCTTAGGGAGCGCATATCAATGGCAGCCCATTATGCAGGTGCAAGAGCGTTAAAGGAGAAGTGTTACTTTACTTGCATGTGTCAGGGAGAGGAACTCTACTTTGCAGTTAAGGTGTTGATGACACATGTCTGTGAGAGGAGGGGGGAAGACATAGAAAAACAAAGTAGATGATGGTAGTTGTGAAATATTTGTGAACATTCAGAATGTACTAAAGAGATACGTGGAGCTGTTTCTTTGGCTCTTCACTGCCAGTTCCTGCTCTGTGTGTGATATATTTTTACCACTACCAGTTGTGAGATGTCATCAGTCCACTCATTCAAAGTAAGACAGCACAAAAACAGACCAGTGATGAAGGCAGGTGTGAAGGCCAATGAGTGCCAATGTACAACAATAGCTTCATCTTCATAGCTGCAGAGTAACTGTGTTCACTGTATGACAAATCCTGATGTTAAAAAGTGAGATTGGACCTTGCTGTTTATCATCAAATGAAATCAAAGAAAGCACATTCTGGGTCTCCACTCTCAGCGAATTGATAATAGAACTGCAGTGCAACAGAACAGAAGACTGTTTGTGTTTGTGGGACTGGTTAAGCATTTCTGTCCTGGCTGTGATTACCTGCAGCACTTGCCCTCTGGCCCCCTGCCTAGGGCTGGATCACAGCAGAGGGGATATCCTCTAGCAAGCCTAGACAGGCCTCCAAGGGCTTCAACACAGTATCAGACTGCTCCACTCTGCAAATTAAATGTAGCCATTTCTACGACTAGACTTGAATTTCCCCTAGAATGGCCACAATGGGCACGTATTTAGTAGATGTTTTGGTTTGGTGAACTGTGGTGCCTAAATGTGTGATCACTGGTCGAGGGTAGAGCCACGTGGTTATGTGATTGAATAATGTGTCTACATGATTGAGGAGTGTATGTCAGTGAGGTGTACAGCATGTTGTGGTTTGTCAAGGAAACTTCATTATCCTCTGTTCCTGTTGCTGTTTTCTTCCCTTCGTTCTTCTTTTTTTTTTTTTTTTCTTTTGGCTCACCGAGCCCCGGGGGTAAACATCTGATATGATGGATGATGTTTCACACACAACTGAGATTGTTTCCTTGTTTAGTTTATCTATTACCTTGCTGGCCAAACCATACCCTATAGAGTTCGGCCTGTAATCAATACGCCTATTGATTGGGAGCTATCTGGAGAGCTGGGTCACTTTCAGCTAGATCTGTCTGGCCTGGCCCTTCTTTGGCTCATTCTCCGAATCTCCACCAGAATATGAGTTACATTTACATTTTACATTTACGCATTTAGCAGACGCTTTTATCCAAAGTGACTTACAAAATAGGATAACATTCAAGCTACAACACAATGACAAGAGTGCATATTGCTAACATAAAATTTGCAGTAATAGCTGCGTTAAATGACAGGTGTGGAGAGGGACATGTGTCCTAGTTTTACCAGATACTGGATGAGAATCATGCAAGGGACAGGAGGAAATAGAATGGCAGATGCTATTTGCATCTGGGTGTATATAGCCAATAATACTATATGCACCCGGTGGGTATAGTAAAGTATTTACACCCAGAAGGATATAGCATGGAATAGCAGACAGAAGCACCTGGGTGCTGTAAGAAAACAATGCTGTTTACACCCAAACAGCATCAAAATCCAAAGTGATCTGCTTTCTGAAGTGTAAAGTAGGGGTGCTTCATGAGGCCAAGCTGAGCCTGCTACTGAGCTGGCATTATAGCGATATAATGTGGTTGTAGCCTAAAGCAGTCCAATATACTGTATCCCTACACAAGAACTGCAAAGTATGCCTCTCTTGAGTATGAGAATAATTATACTTCTCTTAAGTCATGTTCCAAATCATTTACACAATGCCAATAACCTTCTGACCTGATTAGAGCCACTTGGCCATCCTGCACACCATAGTGGGACAGAGCTTCCATCTTGGTGCCCTCTGTGGAGCAAGCTACATCTACATCTGTTATCGCCCTTTTTTGGGCCTGCGCATAGCACATCTAAAAACATTTTTAGCAAGGCCTTTGGTCTCCAAACCATTCTCTTCAACTCAGTCAGACCTTGGATATCTTGAAAGGCATGAAACCACTTGACTGTTGTTGTTACCATTGTGCAATTTCAAAGGAATCAGATTTTGCCATCCACTGGCATTAGTAGACCTATACCATGGTAACACTTTTCTTGTGCCAAAGTATAAAACTAAACTTTTCATATTGTAATTTATATTTCCCTTATGACTTGTAAAACTAACTATTACTTTACCATTAAAAACTTTACTATTAAAACAATTAGTAATAAGTAAACACAACAAAATCCTAATAAAAGAGACAGGTTTGAACCCATGCTTCTTTGTTCTTCATGCACCCTCTTGTTCCACTAGGCCAGTGATTCCCAACCAGGGATACCCTAGGAGTATGCGAGCACACTGCAGGGGGTACGTGGAAATATTTAATGATAATTTATTTCCAAGATGATAAATAAATATTCTCAGTCATGTCATATTAAGCCCGTCAATAAAATGTTATGTGTGCGCTACAGCTAGTTTCCTTTGGGAGACAATAACCTGTAGCACTCAGCGCCAATAATAATCAGTTGTGTTACGTTCTACTTTTGGAGAATCATCAACACGTATGAGTGAGGGGGTACTCATGGTATGACAGAAAGGCTCAGGGGGTACACAAGACAAAAAAGGTTGGGAAACACTGCACTAGGCGACCAGCAATCTGCTTCCTTTAGAGAGGTTAGCAATTTCCTTTCATTTTTGTGGGTTGCTAAGCAACCACTGATTCAATTGTTTCTGTCAACATTACAATCCGTTATTAACAAACTAAATATTGTATGCATTCACTGGATGAAGATCAGACAAGTACATCTTATTTCTCCACTGCAAATATTATCAAGAATATTCTTGCGAAGCCTGTTCCACAGACAGAAACCTTAACGTTTGCGGTGTTTTTTGTGCATGCACGATTTTATCATGGGTGCAAATAGCCTTTCATTACCCTATTTCCTAGTTGTACCTAGAGTGCAAATATACATTGAAATAGGATGCGGTATGTGGCCATTTAGTGCTTTCCCTTACTGATGCTCAGAAGCTGCAGATCTCAGTGTGTTTGTTCAAGAGCATTTGGAATAGTAGCATTACACTTGTAAATAATGTATGCACTATTGCAGCTGACACTGAAATGCTAATGTGCTCAAGTCTGTAGTCTTCCTGCTCTGCCAGACCAATGACTATGTAGTCATTTTTAATGGCTGTTGCCATCGATGATTTCTAACTACCCATGTGAAATTTCTTCATCACCGCTAGTCCCAAGTCTCTTTTCTAGGCTAAATTCTCAATGAAAGAGTCATACTGAATCACTTTATGTGTGTACTTCATCATTTTGTTGCTATTATTAAAGCAGCATTAAAATGATCTGTGAATTGATTCCAATATCATTAAGAGAGGTTAGCCAGCACAAACAACCGAAAGAGAAATTAGCTATCTATTTTCATATTAAGGCCCCCTTTTTACACATTTAGATGAGTAGGTGAGCTATTAAATGAATAACTTGTTTAGACAAGTTTGTGCTTCACATTGTGTTTCACCAATTAAAAAAGTGCGTCCCCCCTCCCCCATTCCCATCAGTTGGATCCATTTTTCTCATGCCCTCTGTACATGGCTGTGCTTCTCCAGGTTGGAGTACAAGATGAATGCCCTGATTCTGTCCAGACATCACAAGCGATTTGCATCTCAACGAGCAACTAAGGTTATTAGCTAGACTCACGCACGTTATGAGGTCATCCCCAAAGTGTCATCCTTCATGGCCATGTCCCAGACTGCTCTATCTGAATTCATTCCGACAAGCACATGGCATTCTGGAGGAGTGTGTAGGTGTGTGTGTAGGGGGAGGGGGTCTCATGTTCTCCAATCCCTGATCTGTAATAGTGCTTTTGCACAGACTTTTTTCATGGCAAAGTACCAGGATGTAACAGAGTTCAGTTCTTGCACTTGTCCCCCCCTCCCATCTGCCTGGGCCATTCTTTCTCCAGTGAGTGAGCTTGCAATCACTGCAGTCATACAGGCAAGCACCAAGGCACATACAATCCCCAAGCAGAGCAGACAAGCAACCAGCTCAAATCTTCATTTAAAGATTTATGGGACACGACAGGGAAAATCCACCTGGGTTGGTTTCTGATAGAAAATGATATTAAAAATGCATCGTTGTTCAAAGGTTAATAAAGAAAGTCGTTTCCATCTGCACGATGTGCCTGTGAAGGAGAGGTGTTTGTGATTTGTAGCAGACCTCAATGGCGGTCTACAGATGGAGGTGCTTTTTTATGTGACACTATATATCTTGCCTTCCTTCTCATTGACTTTTTATTTTTCAAAATCTGAACTCGCCGTCACTGTAACTGGCAGACTGAGACGTCGTGCAGGCAGACATCTTTAGAGCTTGACAATTAAACTCTGAGATCCCGCCTGCCACTTTTCATGCGGTGGCCTTGCATGCGAGGCAGCCTGATAAATCCTATCGAAAATAAAAAGGAGGTTTGTGTGTGTCCCATCTAAAGCCTGACCGAGAGGAAACTGTCTGGAGGAGGAGCACGGATACACCTTTGTTGTTAGCTAGGATCTTTTATTTTGAATGAGACTTTTGTTTTGATAGCATGTAAGGGCCTTGAAGTTAAGAAGGCTGCCCCTCACCTTTGACCCTAGAACATATAACAAGGCTGTTTGGAAGACATACCACATGTTTTTTACATTTACTTTTTAGGTAGATTTTATATTTTATACCTTCATTAACAATTTGTTTGGATCAGTTGGAATCCTTTGGAGCTTATATCAATTATCTGTAAAATCACCTAGCATTATGCTAACGTTACCTGACTGCCACCCTGCCTGCCTACTGACCTGCTTGACCTGCACATGCTGTATAACCTTCCATCCATCCATCCATCCATCCTATCCGTCTGTCTGTCAACATTCTACTAAAAAGGTACCTTTTACAGTCTGTCTGGATAGCCTGTCATAGAAGTGTTAAAGTAATTGCATCTACTGCATGTTACACTGGCTTTGAAATATGCCACTATACATTCATATACACATACACATACCTACTGAGAACTACTGCTAATTTGCAGATGTTTGACTCCAATGAGCAACATTAGGATTGACTCTATATTGTCATAATCATATATGTGTATGAAGGAATATAAGGCAGAACAGGAACATTGCTTAAACTGCACACAAGGATTTTCCACCAGCAAACTTGGCCACTGGTATTGAGAAGTAATGTTAAGAAGCATTTAACACTGCTAAACACATTGTTTTTCTTTTTTCGCTGAACAATTTATCCTTATCAGCCAAGTGAGTTGTCACTGAGGCAACATCTCTTTGCGTGAACCTTTTAGCCACCCCTTTAGTCCATTAACTTTAATTAGAATGACTTGGAGCAGTGACCCAACCAAGAAGAGAGCACTCCGATTAAAAAACAAAACAAAACAAAAAAAAAGAAATAGCCTTAGTCAATAAGGCATTGTAAACAGCAGCCGGCATTAAGTCTCGCCTCTTGTGGTTCCGTGCTGTGAACCCCCACACCACCAGGGTTAGTCTCATGTTGCTTCTGTCTTGTTTGTTTTTTTGACTAATGTAAATTTTTAGAGCTTGTAGAGATTCTAAATGTGGGGCCTGTCATGTGTGACATGTGTCTGGTTCTGTATGCTCCTTTTAAAGCAGTGCCAATCTCTCTGGCACACCTCAGCATTGGCCTTTTCTCCTTCATTCACCTCAACAGCTCTCCTACCACAGTTGACCTGACATTCTTTGTCTTCACCATTTCAGCCTGCAGTCTCCATTTTACTGGAAATGTCCCAACTCTATCTATCAGTCATAAGCCACATCTCTCTCTCACACACACACACACACACACACACACACACACACTTCATCACCAGCTGTGTTGTGCCAACCCACCCAGCTCGCAGGTTATTGTTGGTTGCCATCAGGTTGCCATCTGTGACATTGTCTGACAACGCCAAACAGCATGTGTGTGTGTTATCTTTTTGTGTGTGTGCATGTGTGTGTAGAATAGGAGGTTAGCTTTGTGAGGCAGACAGCAGCTCTTACAGCAAGAGAGAGAGAGAGAGAGAGAGACAGACACAGTGAGAGAGAGGGAGGGAGAGAGAGAGAGTGAGTGAGACAGACAGTGAGAGAGAGGGAGGGAGATAGAGAGAGAGAGAGAGGCAGACATGGAGGTTTGTGATCTCAGGTGATTAGCTTCAGTGCAGAGCCAGTTCTCAGGCATGTCATCCGTCCATCAGGGCTGTCGTTGCCGCTGCCGCGGTGACGGCGATGGCATCTCAGTTTCTAAAGAGCGCTTACAGGGCCATCGTGCTAATCAGACAGCGTTGCCACAGCTCTGAGGAAGTCAAAGTGCATGGTGTCTGTGTGTGTGTGTGTGTGTGTTTGTGTGTGGCAGGCGCTGAAACATTTTGCCTGTGGTTGGCAGAAGCAGAACAGCCCTAATAACAGTGGTGGGAAGACAAAAGGAGGACAGAGGAATGAGGATGATGATGGGAGAGGTGAGATGAGGGGAAGAGGGGAAGAGGAGAAGTATGGGGGTGTGACCAGGAGGGAGAAGATGAGAATGGAAAAGGAGATGGGAGAGAAGAGAGGAAGAGGAGAGAGGCAGAGCAGTCAGAATGAAGAGAAGAAATGCAGAGTAACAGAGGGAGAGAAGTGAGGGAGAGAATAAGAGACAGTGAAGGGGGGACAGACAGGTGTGGAAAATGGAGAGGGGCAGGGAGGACTGGAGAGGTGAAATAATGAGGTGAGATTGGAGGAGGAGGAGAAGGAAGAGAGGAGGAGTGGAGGGCTTGGGGAGAGACCTGGAGGAGAAAGGAGGTGAGGGGATGGGGCAAAGCTTGTTAAAGCCAAGCACTCTGGCAGCAAAGGTGCTCAGGATCGGCTAACTTGCTTTGCCTCCATGGCCTCACGCTGTTCTCTGTGCTCGCCTCCTGCTAATGCCCTACGTGTGTGTGTGCGTGTTTGTGTGTGTGTGTCAGAGGAAGGGAAAGGGTATAGGAACGAGGGAAAGAATAAAAAGAACATATTGAAAAAGGGATGTTGATAGTAGGCTGTTTGGAGTGTGATGTTTACTTCATTTTCAATAGCTGCTAATTGACCTTTAATATCCTTTTCTTCACTCCAGTGCAAGGCTGCCATTCTGAATTCAAAGTTCATCACCATTGTCAAATGAAACTCATTAAAATGGCTCATCAAAAGGCATTACTCTAAAGAAGAGGCGTTTCTCTGTGAATGTGTTCTTAGCCTGTGTTGAATGTGATTGTATGTATGTACTGTGTTGGTTTTGTCTTTGTTGAGTGTTTATGTGATCGTATGCAGTGTGTTATTGAGGGTCTTTGTTGAGTTTTTTTGTTATTGTATGCAGTGTGTTATTGAGGGTCTTTGTTGAGTTTTTATGTTATTGTATGCAGTGTGTTATTGAGGGTATTTGTATCTCGTTGGGGGAGCGCTAGCCTGGCTGCCAGCTCTGCATGCATGGGCTTTTCTCTCCTCTGCTTCACACCACCTCCTGGCACAGCCACACTGCCAGCCCTGCCAGCACCAGAATTATGAATTATCCTCCCAATTTTAGAGCTCCAGTGAAGCCTGCCCCAAACACACACACGCACACACACACACCACCCTCTATGTGTGCCTGCTACCATGAGCAACCAGGCCTTGCAGCATAAGGCACCGAGGCTGCCATATTAACCATAAGCTGCCAGCGATTGGAGTTTGTGGAGTGAATGCTGTGGGTTGGTTTTTCTGCCACCCAAATCCACCCCCCTGCACCAGCACCGCCGTCAGCAGCCTTTCCCCTCCACCATTCCGCCTTTGCTCCAGTGAAGTGGAGTGGAAGCATCAGTCTCTCACATACACCTGACACTCCTGGGTAGGGGACAAGGGTTGATGTCGACCCTGGGCGAGCAACTAATCCTGTGGCCTGGAGTGTACGTGTGCATGTGTGTATGTGTGCATTAAACAGGCACTGACTGGTGTTAATTTGTGCCAGAGAGCTGCAAGAGGCCAGAACTGCAGCACTATCTGGCCGATAAGAGAGCTTAGGCTGCACACACACACACACACACACACACACGACAGACACAGACATACACATACTCACACACTGCATAGGGGAAATGGAGCACCCATGACTAGAATGAGCTGTTGGTCTGCATCTCCCATGTCAGTCTGCCCCTCAGGTGTTTAGATTAATGAGAACCCCAGTCTCTGAGGGAAATGGGCCAGAGGCTCCCAGAAGTCATGGAAATGGTGTACTGGAGACTTCTCAGCCCTCCAGTAGTTATCAGATCTGGAAGTGACTGAGATTTACACAAAGAACTCACTGCCATGATCTTCGAACCACACTGAAAATCCTGTCTGTTTAGTTTGACACCCAGAGTGGCATGGTGTGACTGTGAAGTCTTGCAGGATGTGGACTTGCACAAGTTTACATGTCTTGAAAGAGGAAATCTGTATGCCATGGCTAATTTAATAGCTGTGAGATCAGGTTAATGAAATGCAGAGAGAAAGGGAGGGAGAGAGAGGGGGGGGGAGGGAGGGAGAAGCTGAAGAGGACTTTCTCCAGTAACCTTCACTCTTGAGTGCAAAAGGATTGATGGCTGTGCTCTTTCCGTGATGCCATTCAGCCCTTGTGCTCACGCTCAGGCATTATCCATTCTCTCTGTTAAGCCAGCCACTCCCATAATGGTGGTTTCATCTCGTGTCTCTCCACAGCGCTCAAACCAAACAATTTGGCTCTTCCCATCTATAAATCGTTTTCAAACCCAAATGGGGTGGACAGTGTTTTGTCTAGAGACAGACAGTCTAGGGTCGGGAGGTGAGAGGGGGGGTGACAACTTTGTCTTTGTTTTATCTTTCCTCTTCTTCCCTCTTCCACTGTTCGAAGCTGCGATCGCTCCTCTTCCATAAAAATGTGATCAATTTTACATGAAGGCTGGAGGCTCGGTGACAGGCTGGAGCGGAGTGGATGTGATAGTCCCCATCTGCTTGGGGCTGCCCCTGGTAGAACTCGGCCCTCCCCTCCGATGACTCCAGCTTTTTGGGAGGCTGGATGTGGATGGTGGCGGTGGGGGTGGGGGGCTGGGAGATTCCGCCATGGCCCTCTGAGGTAATAGCGGCCGTCAGTGCACTGATTAAAGCGAGGTAGGGGAGGCCAAGGGCAGTGTGCAGTCAGAGCGGCTTGTGGAGATGGATTAGACTGGGGGTGCTAAGTGGGCACCGTCCATCTCCTGCCCTCCTCCCCACTCCTCAACCTCTTTTGTCCTGATTAACGCTGGCGCCAGGACCTGGCCGGGGACTTCTTGTGGTGGAGCTCAGGGTAGACTGCTGTGAGTGCACACACACACACACACACACACACACACACACACACACACACACACGCATGCCTGCCCCAAAATGCTGGCAGCAGGACGCTCCCTCATCCACACAGGGTGGTAGCAAGGGAAATTCTAGTGGGGTAGACTGATGGTAGCCCTCAGCTCGTGACAAACAGTAGATCTGCAGAAGGCCCTGTGCTGGACCGCTGCTCTAGTCACTGCTGGGCCAGCACTTCTGCTGGACCGGTGCAACAACAAGGGAAAGAAGCTGTTTGTGTGTGTGTGTGTGTATGTGTGTGCATGCGTGTGTGTGTTTTACTTGACAGAAATAAATCTCTCAGTGAGTATATGACTGTTAAAGTAACAAATAACAAAGATACCCAAATTCCATTAAGCAGAACAGTATGTAAGCCTTTTTTCCCCAGACTCCCACTTTAGTTAATTAAATAAGAGACATTCTTTCACATTTTTCTGTGTGTATTTAGAAAAGGCATACTGTGATTTCACTTCCCACACTGCAGCCTTGAATTATATATTGCATATGCTGACAGTGCTTCAAATAGTGCTTACTAAACAACATGACCTCCATATTTTTCTTAATTAAAAGGGAACGGTGGGACTGATTTAATGTCACTCTCCCATAACTTTAGAGTGGCAGGCTTGTGTTTATGGCAGGAGATTGAGTTGAGAGCTTGATGATGGGGTAGATAAATTGATGGAAAGGTGAATGACTTATTTGATTCATTTAGTTTTGTTGTCTTAAGAACACACCTGGGTGGGGCAGCAGTTTAAGCTGTGTGATGGCCTGGAGAACATGGGGGAACAGCACTTTCTTATCTGATCATCAGTTGTGGAGTGAATCGCTTTACCTGCCTGAATCGGGATGTTGTCCAGCATGGTGTTACACGGAAGCAAAAGTCAAGAAGCAAGAAGCGTTTCACAAGGCTGTGATTCAGGCCTGTGGTTGCTCTACTGCAGATTTTCTCTGAAGATCTCATTTCTGTGACCTGAGTGTTTCAGCTGCAGATAGAGCACATAAAGAAGGAGTGTGTCTTGTGTGAGGGCAGAAGGTCTGGGCGAGTAGCAGGGCTACAAAAATCACAATTAGAACTATTCATGTATCTCCCTTTCTTGCTCTCTCTCTCTTGTTACACACACACACGCACACACACACACACACACACACGTGCACGTACACTAGTCCAAGTATTAGTTTATCATTTTTATGTGCGTATAAAGTAAGGAGAAGTGTAGCTCAGGCAGTCCTTTTCAGGGGCAGCAATTCTGTGCTAAGCTGCTCATTGGCAGGGGTAGTGAGGAGTAGAGTGGTCTGCTAGGCTGGTCTGGAGTCAGTGAGGAACAGACAGAGTGGCTTGCTAGGCTGGATTGGAGCTGACCACTCAGAAGCTTGGAAAAACGCTAACTAGAAAACTGACACGCCCGTCAGGATTTTCTGAGGCAGAAGATGGAGATAGATGGAGCTTTAGCGTCTCTTTCTTTAGATGGCAAGTCGAACATCATCACACCCACACAAAATTATACATTTTACTTCTCCATATTGCTTCACCACTGAGCTATTTGCCTGAAAGCCTTCATCTCTCCTCCTCTTACCTATCTATTTTCTATATCCTTACCATCTCTTTCTTTTCCCTCAGTAAAACTGCACTCAGAAATTGCACACCATTTTAGGAACCTTTCCATAAATGAGACTCTTCAAAGGTGTCGTCACAGGAAATGGATTTATATGGAGTGTCGGTGAGGTGCTTTGCCTGTGTGAGGCATTTGAGTGATAGACATTTTCACCTTTCCAAATGCCAAAAAGCATTATGGGAATTTGTGCTACAGAACATAATGTTTTTGTCTGATTCTTTCTTTTTCTGCCAAAGAGTGTGATCTCTCTGTCTCCCTCTCTTTCTCTTTCTCTCTCTCTCTCACTCTCTCTTTCTTCCTGTCTTCTCTTTCCATCACTCTCTGTGTCTTTCTCTCTGCCTGATTGTTCTGTGCCCACGCAGGAGCCAGAGGGGTGTAAGGTGTGTGTGTGTGTTAGGCCAGTGCGGAGGCTGCTCAGGCAGGCTTGCGTGTCTCAGAGTGTCAGGCCTGAGTGGCACCTGCACTGGAGTGTGAAAGTGCCACTCTCACCCAGTGTGCTCTACCCAACACCAGCGCACCCCACACACGGAGACACACACACATGCACACACACACACACACACCACAGCAGGCCGGACCCACACACCCTTGAGTCAAAGGGTAATGTCATGCTCAGGGCATGTCTAGACAAATGGGGGAAAAAAGAGAAGCAATTGCTCTGCTTTTAATGCATGGAATAGTCCTTATTTGTTACATGCAGAAGGTGGTTGCAAGGGTGAACCTAAAGATCAACAAACAAAATGTAAAGCACACGTTTGCACACCAGTGCAAAATGTCACATCTGCGGCCTGTTTACTGAGTGAGTTATTTATTCAGAGGTAATGGCTGTTTTCAGACAGACACTCATGCTGAATCTACAGGTATGGCTTCATTACCTTGACATTCCCATTGTGTTTCCTAAACAACAGTAGGTGAGTGCGTGTCTCACACGAGCACCAGCCAAATTAGCCTCATTTGCACCTCCATGGGAAAACTAGATGCAAACCTGTGTCCCCCGCCATCCTCATCAATCACATTGTTACATACATCACCTGAGCCCTTTCTCTGTCTCTCTCTCTCTCTCTGTCTCCTCCCATCAGCCACCCCCCTTCCCACGATATTCATTTCTGTCTCCACAGTGACTCATCCTCTCGCCGTCGTCAACATGCAACTGCAACTGCCACGGCCACGACACATGTCGGCAAATCCACCTGCGGTTCTATTCCGGGTAAATCACAGAGCTCTTAACACATGCTGCGCACAATTAGGCCACCCTGGGTGGGCTGTCAGGCATAACACTGACCTGTCGGACGGGGGGGCACAGGTAACTCTGTGCAATGCAGGATTGATTCAGTGTCTGTATCGGCAGTCTCTGCTCACTCATGATGTGTGCAATGGGAAGGGGGGAATTATCTTTATTACGGGCTATTGGGGTTTACACAGGCATGCCTGATAGCTTTGTCTGTTTGGTGACAATGAGAAGAGTAATGGCTCTCCTTTCTCTCCCTCACATATAGAGACAGACACACACATGTACACAAACACACACAGTACAACCCTCATCGCAGCAAATTATCTGTATAATGGCCTTCTCAAGCAGGCTATTGTTATTTTAACTATTTCTGGTTACCTTTGGTGTTTCTATATCATTTCCATAATGCTGTCCCTCCCCTTAGCTTAGCCAACCATCTTGTCATCAGTCCTCATCATCCTCCTGGAGACAGGGTGTCAGACAGCCGTACCCTCAGGTTGGCACAGGCGGTACCATGTGGGCCTATTTGTCGGGCGACTCCTCTGTTGTACTGCTCAAGTCCCCCTTGTGCCTTGGGCTATTTCTGGCAGGCAGGCAGGGGCTCAGAATGTGAGACCTGAGAGTGTAGGTCTCTTGAGGAGGCAAAAAGCAGTGTCATTTCATTACGTCAGACAAGTCTGGGGGCACCCCCTCCCCCCTCCAAACAATCAAGACAAAAAAAAAAAAAAGAATTTAATCGAGAGCCAGTGATTTCATATCAGCCCTAGCCAACCACTGATTACTGTTACTGTTACACTGTTATGTGAAAACCTGGTGATTACATCCCCTTGAAACCTTTTACCTTCAACTGGACCCAAAGCTGATTCTGCTAATTTGTATGTGTGTCTCACAGGGGGCGCATTCACAGTCTCACATTTCTTCAAGTTGCTTATTTATTGAAACCCACAACCCAAGGTCCAGTTTAGTGTTTGCGTGCGATGCAGTCTCTCACAGCCCAAATGATGTAAACTTCGCTTGATTGCTAACAAAGCACAGAGGCAGAGACGAAAAGGAGAAACAAAGGGACTGAAAAATAGATGGGCCAGCTCACCGGCCTATTCATTAGTGCACGTAGAACTGCAGTGGGAAAACAGGCGCTAATTTTCTGGAAACCCTGTCTCTTTTCAGGAAGAGGGGCTCATGGCTCTGTTTGGTTGCTCTCTGAGGCGGACGGCAGCACGGACATAACATCACAGGTATTACTCTGTTTGCGAGTGACAGCGAACTTGAGCAGGTCTTGTCTCAGAGGGAAGGCAGGGAACACATAGCCGCACACAGCTTATCGTGCCTTTGAAATGCTGCCTGTGATTGCGCCCTGCCACACTGTTGGGTTTGTACATCTCAGAGAAGACACAATTATCTTTGGCAACTTTTGCTCTCTCTTTCTCTCTTACTCACTCATTCTCTACCTCTCCTTTGCTTTCTCACCCTCTCTCGCTTTTTCTCCCTGTCTACACTTCAGAGAAGATAGTTTTGCAAAATGCTGACACCACTTTACACCAGGCTGTTGTTGCCTCATTACACACTTAGTTGAAAGTCTAGTGGTGGTAGTTGTTTATCTACTAATTGTTTGGCATGACAGGCCTGAAATTATAGGTTAGCACTGTACATCATAATTGCATGGAAGGAGCAGAAAGCAAGGGAAAAAAACTCCACCGGAGCATGTTAATTATTTACACAGGAAAATCATTTGCTGCTATGTTATTGTTCAGGAATAATTGATTGGAGTGTGTGTATAAATCTATAGGTACAATATGTACATGCAAAAGAGCAGAGAGTTGCCATAGGAACAAATGGTTATAACAAAAGATTATAACTTTCTGATGATTAACCACATTACATATCCTATAAATCTGCAGCAAACTAAGGTATAGTTTGAAATTCTTCTGTGAGAAATAATGACATCACTGCTAATTAATGTTGTGCTTATGCTATGTTTAGTAGCTTGGAATGCAATGTCTCTGAACATTGTTTGCAACAACTGCTCTTGTGTTTCTTCCTGTTGTTCAATTCATATTTCAGAAAGGCTATGTGTAAGTGGAGTATGCATGCACAACATGCAGAGGATGGCATTCAGTTAGAATTAGGAATCGTAGTCCTTTCAGTAGCATGAGAAAGGTCTATGTACTTAGTTATATTTAGGATCCAGGCCCATGTACAACGTGTAGCGTCATTCTGTGTTGCTATGGAGGTTTCATTTTAGAGTGGAAACCTCTAAAAGAACAAGTTATTAAATAGCAGTAATCCGAGAGGGACAATGAATGTATTCTCTTTAGCTGATGTATAACTGTGTCAGAAGACATCAAACCAGACTGTCAAGGCCAGCATCAGTATCAACACCCACTCTGCAGTTTTGTCTTGTCTGTGTTCTTCATTCTTCTGCATCTTCCAGTCTGAAACCTTATCCTGGGCCTCTTCACTCCATTCATGGCAATGTAATCAGCATGGCTAGAGAGAGCGAGTGCTGAATTTCACACTTTCGGTAACGGCCTAGCGCAGGCAAACCGTCATCTTCATCTTGCTTAAATATGCATGCTAAACACCACCACCCCACCCAACCCCACGAAATGGGCCATTAAACGTAGCTTCAGTTACAGAACACATGCATACGTATCAGTCGCATCTTCTCCAGTGCCTCTCCAGCCTGCCATAATCAATCTTCGGAAGACTCAGGGGTCATGGATTAATGCTCTTCCTGCTGCTTTCGTGGAAAAGAAGAAAAATAAATAGCAGATGGAAATGAAGCCGGTGAAGTTAACATTAACCCTTCCTTCCTTAACCCTGGCTTAATGTCTGCCAGTAGCACCGTCATCTGCTCCTGAAGTGATGCATGGCAGAAGCACCTGAGATATGTCAGAGGGAGTCTAATTTGAATGCACAGCAGTACATGGGAGCTCTTACTGCAACATGGAGAGAAAGTGCTTGGCCTGCACTTGGCATGGAAGTAATTGTAGCAAGTGCAGGAGGGAGAGGTGTTTATTTATAATCACTGTTTAATGAGGTCTTAAAAATAATATGTGTGTAGCTGGAATGAAAGCAACAGACCAAATAAAATAAGTCATAAAATTGGACCAAATTAAGGAGAAGAGAAGGGAGAGGGTGCTTTTGACTCCCATCTGGATTGAAGCGCTGAGTCTGTGCCTCTGACTCCTTCCCTCGACTTTATTAGCGGTGATCACACTCGGGGGGATTACGGATTAGATTTGAAAAGGATTTAATGCTGTGACACTTTCACTGCCCAGAATACTATATCTTTACCTGCACTTCACGACTGAAGCAATTACTCCGCCGCACATAAAGTCCAAAGAAACACTGGCCCTTGAGACCGTAAACAACCTTGAAAGATATCCCTGCAAATACCATGGCACCATCACGCAACACCAACTGAAAGTAAAGTACGGGGTAATCATTTGGTAATGGTTTGTTCTTGTTAGCTGCTGCAGTTCATCCTTTTGTCTTTTATCTTTTCTAGTCAGTCTTTAAAGAGCCTTAACCTTGAGCTCCCCATCTTTGCATACATGTCCATCCAAAGGCATACAGGTAGTGTACGTAGCCTAACATAGGCTAATTGTTTTTATAGATACAGTATTTGGTCCTTCAAGATCGAGCCCAGGACTGACCTTGGCATTGGTAAGACACAAATACCACCAGGGTTAGACAAACAATTAGCACCCATTAAACCTTGTGCCTAACAAGGAGCAATGGCAGCATAAGTTAGAGCAAGGACTCATGTTGAGGTTACCTCTCGACAGTAATTAGCAGGGATTCATATCCCTGTTTCCAGCCGCAAGTGCTCAGACTGTAGATAAGACGGGGGGGTTGTGGCGCTTGTTTCACGATGTGGCAGCATAGGTGATTGTGGCTCACATCATTAAATTTAAAGGGAGGCGCCGTCCCAATTAGTCAGTCTCGTCAAGTACAAGCCAGCGCGGGTCCCCCCTCATTAACCTTTATCTGTAGAAGGCAGATCGGGTGGCGGGTTCACGCCAGACAGGACTACTCATTAAACTGACAGGCGGACTTGCAAAAGGTTTGCACTGGCAAATGGCAACGACGATGATGACGACCAACTAACCCCCTTCCTCTCCTCCTCCTCCTCCATTTTTCCTCACAGATGAGTGCCCCTGCTGATAAAAAGCCACTAATAGTTTTTTTTCTTTCTTCCCATTTCTTTTCTCTCTCTTCAAAGCTTTCACCCCCCTCTCTGCTGCTTCGTCTGGAGGTGGAAGCTGTGTGGCACGTGTGCCATTGTGTGAAATGTGACTGTGTGACATTTTAGAGATGCAGTTACTGTGCGCGAGAGGCAGGGGCATTTTAATTGCGAGGAATTAAGAGACCCTTCTGACCTATCGGGGGGTTTGTGTTTTCATGTTGAGAGCGCTGTAATTGAAAGAATGGTTGTGATCCCTCCATCCGCCGCTCCTGTTCTCGGCAGAAGTTTAATGACTCTTGAGTTATTTTGGTCATTGACATTTCCATTTGCAAAGAGCAAACAGCGGTGTTTTGTCTATGCCATTGGTGATAAACAAATTGCAGGTCAACATTTCTCTTTGTAGGTTTTTTATGATTCATTTTTTTGAAGGAAAAATATTAATTGTGCATAAGAACATAAGATATTGTCACAATACAGCCATGCTGAATTTGAACCTGAATTGAGAGATTAAGATGGTGAGCTGTGAAAGAGCGAGACAGAGGGAGAGTGAGACAGATGCTTAATTGTCTGAGAGCTGCCCTAGCGCTGAACTTAAGGACCTCTTCTCCCCTTGAAGATCATTTGACCTTGACCTAAGAGGGTCACAATAGTGGTATCCACCACAGGGAGATTTGTATGATTCTGTCTGTGTGTATTATAAGTGTGTTTGTGCATTTATGCACGCAGTGTGTGTAAGCGCTTACAAATCGACATCTTTCCAATGCATAATCCATTACGTAACAGCTCTCTGTCTCTGTTGCTGTTTGTGTGTGTGGGTGTAGCCATGTCTCCTTTTAAATGTGTATGTTTGCTTTTTTCTCGCTTCATGAGTGTCATTTATTCTCCTCACTGAGTCCTTGAAGCAGTAACAGAAAATGATTTGGGTCTTAAAGGAAGCGCAGCAGGTCTCCCATGCTAATGCCATACTTATGGGATCAGAGCTCACCCTGGCTAGCATTAGACCGAGACGAGCTCTGAGTGCTCCCTGGTGTTCTGACTTGTCATCAGCTGAACTGAGCACAGTGGCAATTTAACTTTCATCCAGAGGATCACGTTGGAACTTGTGTTATTGAAAAGCCGAGCTGCACAGAGGGTGCCCTTGACCAACAACATTTACAAATTCCATTTAAAATCGGCGACAAAAATAATGTGTTCATTATTTACCCTGTTCATGCTGTAAGTTGTCAGAGTGCTGAAATGTGCTGCGTGCTTGACTCTTTGGTGTCTTGTCCAGTTGAATAACTCATCCCTTGCTCTTGCATAGTTAACTGCTGCATTCAAGCACAGGTTTACTCAGCAATACAGTTTGATACTTGACTTCTCACTTCTAACTGAAACTTGGCTGGAACAAGCAAACAGTTGTACTGCCCTCATCAAAATAGCACCCCGAAACTTCAATTTCATGAGTGTGACAATAACAGCTAGTCGAGGAGGGGTTGTAAAATATTCAAAGCATCTTTTCAGTGCAAACTGTTATTTGGTCACTTTGTACCTTTTGAGTATGTGCACTCCTTAAGGGTTCACCCAATATCTTTTTATTGACTGTTTACAGACATCCAAGACATTTAGCTAGTTTTTCTTGAAGAGTTTAGTGAACCGTTAACTTGTTAATTTGTTTGGAGTTTGACTTTCTCATTAGATTTGGGGATTTCAACTTCCATGTGGATAATGCAGAAAACACCTGTGCCAAGGGACTGCTCACACTAATTGACACTTTTGACCTCTCACACCATATACAGGTGCTGACACACTCTCCTGGTCATACTTACGACTTTGTCATCACAAAGGTCTTGGTGTTTCTACAACTGTTGAGGACTTAGCTTTATCTGATCAGTTCTTTCTTTTATTTATGTATTTATTTCATATATATTATGTATTTATTTCATATTTTTTCTTTGATATGCTCTCACATTCAGAGGTAGGACAGAGAATCATAAATGATAATACATGTCTTCTCTTTGAGCAAGCACACTTATAGACCTCAAGTCAACCATCAGACTCTGTAGATGACTTACTGACCAGTTTCATTGCTAAGATGACATATTATGGATGATAATGTTCCATTGAAAATAAAATGAGTCACAGACAAGAAGAAAGCACCATGGAAACCAAATCCAGTGGTTAAACTTCTAAAGAGAGAGTGTAGGAAGACTAAAAAAATGCAGCAAATCAAATCCTTACATCCATTACCATATCCATAAAGAGATGCATAGCAAATATAACTATGTCATTTTTAAAGCACGACAGTCTGTCTTCTCCAACATTATCGATAGGAACATGAACAGTGCTTGTGTGCTATTTTCCACTGTTGAGAAGTTAACAAATCCAATGTCACAATTAACACCTGAGCTTCTTTCAGTTGATAAATGCAATGACTTTGCAACTTTTTTTACAGGTAAGATTCACAAGAGAAGACGAAATATAACTTCACAGTTGCAAATAGCTCAAAACCTAGAACCAATGCCTTCAAGGGGAACTAAACGTTGCCAACATTTAGCTTTATTGACTATGAAACACTTGAGAAAACAATACAAAATCACACTTCTTCCACATCTGCATTGGAGATTCTGCCGACCAACTTTTCAAAATTTGTTATACACTTTGTAGCAACTGATGTGCTCCATATTGTAAATTCATCTATACAGAATAGCATTTTCCCCAAGTCCCTAAAGAAAGTAGTTGTAAAGCCCCTACAGAACAAGAATAACCTGGATGTTTCAGTGCTTAATAACTACATGCCTATATCCAATCCACCATTTATTGGAAAGATCATCAAACATCAAATCAGGTTTCGTGCCAATCACAGCACTGAAACAGCTCTTATTAAAGCTGTATATGACATGCGGCTAATATTTAATACTTAATACTGCAGGCAAAACATCTGTCCTGGTGTTATTGGACCTCAGTGCTGCTTTTGACACAGTTCACTGATCACAACATATTACTACAACAACTTGAACACTGGGTTGGGTTCACTGGTATAATTATCAGGTGGTTAAAATCTTACTTAGAAAACATAAGCTTCTTTGTTGCCATGGGCAACTACACTTGTATCCAACACCAGTGTCCATGACCTGTGGTGTCCCCCAGGGGTCAATCCTTGTACCATTACTTTTCAGCCTTTATATGCTCCCACTTAGACAAATATTCAAAAACAACTCAATCTCTTATCATAGATATGCTGCGCTGATGACACCCAAATTTACTTTGCTTTGTCTCCTAATGACTATGCTCCCCTCCCCCTTTGAATGCCTTTATCAATGTATGGGCCAAATTAACAATTGGATGTCACACAATTTCCTTCAGCTTAACACAGACAAAACTGATGTAGTTATATTTGGAAAAAAGGAGGAAAGAGTCAAGATTGCCACTGTCTTCGACACAAAGGGGCTAAAAGCAAAAGAGAGTGTTGAAAATCTTGGGGTCGTCATTGACAGTGATGTAAACTTCAACAGCCATATGAAAGCCATCACTTAGCATTTTACCACCTAAAAAATATTTCCATACTGAGGTCTAATGGATTTTTAAAAAATATCTATGCCTTTATCTCCAGTAGGGTTGATTACTCTAATGTTCTTCTCACAGGTCTTCCTAAAAAAACATCAAAGATCTTCAACTGATCCAAAATGCAGTGGCTAGGGTTATTTAGAACAAAAATAACTGACCACATTACTCCAATCTGCTTGTGTTTAAAGGACAGGACCTAATTACCCATCTGACATGTTTCAGCAATACACACAACCTAGGTCTGATCACAGAAGAAAAAAATACTGGTAAAACCTGCTGTCAAAACAAAGTGTGGTGAAGCAGCTTTCAGCTGTTAAGCAGTTCAGCTTTGGAACTAACTTCCTGAAGACATCAAAATGCCCCTACTGTTGGGAGTTTCAAACTGTTCTCAGATGCTTTTTCCTAATGATTCCCTTATCTTTCTTTTTATAATCTGTGCATTTTAACTGTTATGTTTATGTTATGTATTAATAATTTTATGCCTTTATTAATTTTATTCTTGTATCTTTTTTGTGCTTTGACTTTCTTTCATCTACTGTACTTTGCTTTTATTTGTTGTACAGCACCTCGAAATTCCTTTGTGTATGAAATGTGCTATATAAATAAATTCGCTTTGCCTTGGTATGCACAGTCACAACATCCCTTACCTATTGACTCTTAAGCCAAAGACAACATATAGTACATTGGAGACACAGGAAAAATGCATAGCTTGTTTAACTAAAGCAAATGGGTCTTGGTATCTTTGAAGATGGATGGAGAGGGAAAGTAAGGGATGATGCTGGGTTTGAAGTTGGGAAATTACCTGAAAAGACTGAGTGCGGTAGTAAGCTGTATTTCTCTGTGCATAATATACCCAGTGCCAGGTGCCCTGCTGGGAAGAAATTTACTGGTGCATTAAGAGGAGACCCAGAGCTTTGCTGATGAAATTAAATAGGAGGGGGTCTTAGAATGGGAGACAATTGAATGTGATTTGGTGTTGAGCAAACTTTGGAGCAGGCGGCGGGCTCGCATTGATCTGCGCCACACGCGCTAATACATCAGGAATGAGTCCGGGAATGGTGGCCAATTCCGTTTCTGGTGGGGAATGTGAGCTTGCGAGATTCACTCACAGACTGTTGAATCAAGCAATCAGCAGGCAGTAACGCCCCCGCCCCCCCTCTCTTGTGCTTTCTTTTTTTTTTTGCCTGTAAAGGAAAAATTTCCTGGCCTAGAGCAGTGCTCTGTCTGCGCTGGTTGTGGCTGAACTGAGCACATCTCCACCAGTACACCCACCCACCCTCACCCCACACCCCCACCACCTTCTGGCCCTGAGCCCAATGGAGTCATCATCAGCACACTTCAGATCTTTTCAGCCTTATTCCACTTTTCCATGCCAAGCTACATATGCTAGGAGGACTGGAGCCAGACATGGCCCTTTGCAGGCTCTTTGTTCCAGCCTTTTCTGAGGAGATGACGGCTGGGGAATGCTAAAAATGGAGTTGCACTTTTTGGAAGGTGGAGATGAAGAGGGGTGTGGGGGCAGTAGTGTGAGTGTGCAGAGATGGTTCCTGCTACATTCCTCAGCACAGAAGGGTGAGGGGGGTTCTCTGATGAGGAATCCAGCAGACGCAGCCCTCTGTTCAGCTCTCCAGCGGTTCAACTCGGCCTCCTTTTCCTGGCTTAGGACATCCAACGGTCCCCTGCCTTTAAAAGGCCCTGTTTGCCTGTAAAAGCTCCCTTTATCCCAGCAGTGGAGCCTGGCTCAGACCCCTGTTTTAAACACATACACACACGCGCACACACACACACACACACACACCAGGTGGATATCCGCAAGAGCCAGTCGAGCGTTAGCTGCTGACCTGTGACTCCCCTGTCTTGTGGCTTTATTGGTCTATGAGCTCCTGGGTGATGAAGCGCTAGGGGACACTGGGGTGTCAGAGGTCAGTCATGACTTTGCTGTTCCCTCAGGGGCTTGCTGTCATCTCATCCCAATGGTGTAAAAACTCTCCCTGTACCTTTGTCACTCTTCATACTGATATTCCATTTTGTTTGTGCCATTGTAGACTACCATTTATGAAATGAACTGAGGCAATGCAATGAAGTCATGCCCTCAGGGGTTGGCGTGCATAGGATGGGGGAATGTGTGTGTGTTTGTGTTTGTCAAAGCGCTGTTTGTGGGGGAGAAAGTATTTTGGGGTGCTTCCACTCATCCATCTTCCCTGTAGTCCAATGTTGGCGAGTGTTTTTGGGAGGAACACCCAGCACTCTTCCAGTAAGTGGTCTCACTTGAAGATTGATGAGGGTGGCCATCAGTATGATCAGGAGCGCCTCCCAGCATCGACCATGGAGGAGGCCTCCTCTCTCTTCCCTCCTCCATCCCCCTCCTCACATCCAGTCCACTGGGCCTCATTTCCTCACCATAGCACTGTTGCTGTTTCCTTGCTTTGCTTTGCCCTTTTTGTCCCTCCTAGGCTCAGGTCTTACATCATTTTCAGATATAAAAAGACAGAGACTGTAGATGTGCTTGTAGAGTCCCACAGTTCATATAGTTTTCAGACTATGTCAGATCTTTGCTATCTGTGATCTTCATTCCAGTTTAAACACATTACTGCTGTAATCCAACTCCTCCTTTGGGCTGCAATGGATAGGATACGTCACCACAGACAGAATGTCTTCAGTGACACAGCACACTTACTGAATCATATTAATATTTGCATGTATTCCTGTGTGTGTGTGTGTGTGTGTGTGTGTGTGTGTGTGTGTCTGAGTCTGTGTGTGTTTGTGCTCATATGTCTGATCTATTAATGTAATTTCAATAACTGAAGCTTTGAGGATTCATCAAGCATTGATGATCTGGCATTCATCAAGAAGCATATGTGTTGATGGATGGATGGAGACCTGGGCAGAGCTAATGATGGAGCCTTCTCTCATTGTTTATGAAAGTTACATGAGATTTTGCTTAAAGCAGTCTGCAGTCCAATATTTCATATGTATGTGAATGAAAGAGAAAAGTGTGTGTTTGGAGGAGGGGGGGGGGGGTGGGTGCAGAGAGAGAAAGTGTGTGAGTGTGAGAGCAAGCTGGATTGCAGGAAAAGGGCTACAATGAAGTCATTTTTCCACCAGCCCATTTTCCACCAGTATTTAGTAACCCAGGGTGCACACGTGTGTGTGTGTGTGTGTGTGTGTGTGTGTGTGTGAGTGTGAGTGTGTGTGTGTGTGTGTGTGTGTGTGTGTGTGTACAGTATATACGTCTATGGTCTGTGTCAGTGCATAAGCACCATGACGTGCAGACCCTAACAGTATTGTGTAGTGTTATATGCTGACTGACTTGCATGGTCACTTGTAATTGTTCAGCTCCTGTGCCATTCTCTCAGGGTCCCTCCATAGTGCCTGCCTGCCTGCCTCCTCCCTGTTTGTCCCCAAACCCAAGGCCCATCCACTGCAGCCCAACCAGCCCAGACCTCCTCCAGCTGCCCACAGCAGACACTGCATGGCAGGAGTTCCCACACGCGCCCACTTTAGTCTAATTGCATTGTTTGTGCGAGAGGGCACAGTGGTGACAAACAAGTTCTGTGAGTTCAACGAGTTCTGCGTGCGGAGTGTGGAGAGTGTGTCTGTGTGTGTGTGTGTGTGTGTGTGGTTTAGTGTAGTGTAGTCGTGTTGTTGTTTGGACAGCTTGTCCATTCTCATTAGTACCTGAAGCCTCTTGCTGTGGCCCCTGACAGACACTGGGGTGCTGCTTGTGTGAATGTGCTTGGCAGCTTAATACGCCTGACTCATTTCCCCTCTTCACCTCCTTTTCCTCCTCCTCTTCCTCCTCCTCCGGACACTCTCCTCAACCATTAGAGAATGTCAGTACAGTGTCATGTACAGTGAGTCTGAGGGATTGACTCTGTGTGTGTGTGTATGTGTGTGTGTGTGTGTGTGTGTGAGAGAGAGTGTGCGCGTGCATCTTTCTGTGCGTGTCTCTGTTTGTGTGTGTGTGTCTGTGTACTCAGGATGGTGTTTGGGCATTGGCTTGCATGTGCCTGTATCTTGTGTGGACATATGGAAACTGGGATGCAGGCTTAGAAAAAGTGTTGTACAGGGCTTTAGGGGAAGAGTGACGGAGTGATGAGAGAGAGAAAGACAGAGAGAGAGGAAGAGACACAAAGAAAAAGAGAGAGTTCATGGCTTGACTCTCTTGACGAGATGAAGAGGAGGCAAGGAGGGAGGTAAATGCACAAGGGGTACTGTGTGTGTGTGTGTTTTGAGGGAGCTGCGGGTAGCAGACAGGTGAGGACATACAGGAGACGTTTTTTTTGGTTTGTGTGTGTGTGTTGTCTCTGTTTCCTGCTCTCTCATGGGTATCTGAAGCAGTGAACCAGAGAGTGAAGCGCCGACCCACAACAGAACACAGCCAGCACAGCTCCCTCTGCCCTGGGTTACTGTGGAAACAACCTGTTTATAAATATGGGTGTGTGTCCGCCATGTGTTTTTGTGTGTAGAGAACCTTCTGGAGAGAGAGGAAGAGAGAAAACGAGAGAGGGAGAGCCTTGGACTCTTGCTTTGATTAAAAGTTATTTAGCCCTTGAGCATGCATGCAATGAATAGGGCCTGTATATTTAGTGAGTCCATGGCACAGATGCATTAAAGTGCTGCTGTCCTCATAGTGTGTGCGGCACAGCATTGCCAGAAAAGCTCACCATTTGCTTTTTAACAACAAAGCTTTTGCAAACTAGGGGAAATGTACAACTGTATTGACAAACAGTGCACTCCGGAAGATTCAGCTTCTCAAACTCCTCCTCAGGAAGTGTGTGTGTGTGTGTGTGTGTGCGTGTGTGTATCTGTATGTGTGTCTGTGCATATGAGCATGCATATGTGTGTCTCCCCTGAGTAGGGATGATCGCCTTACACTGGATTCAGCTCCACCTCTCTTTCACTGTTCCAACAAAAGACTTGGCCTGCACTCATGCCACATTTGCAAGCATACACATTACAAAACACTCACACAGACATACACGTATGTATGTGTAGTTGTTCACAGATACAGCTTATACACATACACACACAGAGTTAGACATACATATGCATAGAAGTACACATATACAGTATGTATACACAGAGAGAGAGAGAGAGACTGCGGGGACTGGATTCAAATCGGATGAGATGATTGGGAAAGAGAGGGGGCCCTTTTCACTCAGCCACTCGCTGCCTCACCCAGACTGCCCTGCTCACAATGGAAGCCATATGCAGCCGACATTCAGCCCTTCCATTCTTTCTGTTTTGGCACTGAAACAAGACCAGGATGATAAACTCTCTCTCCTTCTTTCTCTCTCTCTCTGTTCCTATCCTCTTTTGCTTTGTCATCTGTCCCACAGTCTCTCTCTCTCTTGCTCTCTCTGTCTAGATCTCTTGCTCCCTCCCTCATTTTCTCCCTCATTCTTCTTCCATCCTTCCTTCCCTTCCTCACTCCCTCTTTTTTTGCTCTCAGTCATCCCCCAGAAGAAATTAATTGGTGAAAGAGTGCGGGGGCTTTAGGGATTCGCCGCCACCACCATCGTGCTCCTCTGTGTCCCATCAACAAAGAGAGAGAGAGAGGGAGGGAGCGGCGTGGCGATGAGTCCTTGCTAAGACCCGCCGTCACTCTCCTGCCAGCGCACTGCCACAGAAAGCCGCCTCTAAATGCCATTGTAGCGCACACAATGGCCACGGCCCCGTGCGTGTCAGAGCAGGGACTCACATGCTGGCCACAGCACTGAGAAGATGACAATGACGATTTAATTGAGGGATTGTAATCGCTGTGTGTGTGTCTGTCTGTGTGTGTGTGTGTGTGTGTGTGTGTGTGTGTGTGTGTGTGTCTGTCTGGCAGCTGAGTGTGGTATGAGCGGAACGTGTGAGAGTAGGAATGTCAAATCTTCAGGGTCAGATTCTGTGTGTGTGTGTGTGTGTGTTAACCTGCAGCATTCTCTCCCTTGTGATGACCCATGTTGTGAGCTGTGGTAATCTGCCCTTCTGCCATTGGTGTCTGTCTTCATTTGGACCCCCACCAGTGACCAGTGAGCGAGATGGAGGTGGAGGGATATGGAGACAAGACATACAAACACATTCTTTCTCCCTTCCTCTCTGTCACACACACACACACACACACACACACACACATACACACTTTCTCTCCCCCTCTCTTTTCTTTCTCTCTCTGTCAGTCACACAACCATAGACACATTGACCCCTGTGGGGTTCAGCGATTCCACCAAAGTGCTAACAGATTTGTCTGTTGCTCTGTCAATTATTTCCATTTGCCAGATCAAAGGTGGAATAAAGGTGTGCCAGGAAGACGAACAGAAGATGGGAAACTAAGCGAGCAAGGGGAGGATTTGAATGGCAAGACAGGGGAGCGCTGCTATGAAAAGGAGATTTTGTGTGTGTGTGTGTGTGTAGTATCCAAGGTTATACTGCAAGGCCCTTAGAATAACACACACAATACCAACCAGTCCTATTGCTCAAGGGCACGCTGTCATTTTGGCTCTTTATTCCAGCAGCTCATTTTAATCCCTTCACTCATGTCGTCTATGCGCTGATGGAGGAGTGCACTCCAACATGTCAGCTTCACACTTCACTCAGGTTAGGAGAACAATAGCACTCACTATTGATGCCTGAATAGGCTAATTAAGCACATGTATTCTTTCCTTGCATGCAGTGTCTGTCTATGTGCAGCACTCTATAGAAATACATGGCTTTGGGGAGTGTGGGACAGGGAGCCTTTAATGGCCAAATAGCCCCACTTATCTGGCTGCAGTGTGTCCACAGCATGCAAGGTTGTATCGCTCATCTAACATTATGGCAGCAATATCAGATGGTTATGTGAGCAGGCCACTTAACAAAGCCCACAGTCCTGACCAAGTGCACAATTAATATTTAATTTCATGTTGCAGAAGGGACGCCAGTCTGTCTAGATGTCTTATCTTCTTCTCTTGGAGAGTTGCTGGAGAAGGAGTGAGTGGCTACTTTACTGTCGTGCTGTGCATCGGAGACATGCCTGTGCATCATGTATCCGGTCCAGTTTGGTCCCCCCAGACATCCAGAGATACACAAAGGTCAACCCACAAGGTTGTCAAGCTGGCCAGTGCCCCTGAGGCAGGTGGACAGAGGGGGCCGCTGCTCACAAACCCAGCGGTGGCACAGCACCCACTGCCTCCCAGCAGTCCTGCGGCTGTTGGCCCAGCGCCAGCCTCTTTGGCTGTCAGATGATCCAAAAGAGCAGCCTGGTGCCTGGAGCCTTCATGTCTGTTTGCCCAGGATGCTGTAGGCAGTGTTGAGGGATTGTTCATAGTGCTCCCTTCAGAGTGCAGAACATTGGTGGAACATTCCATTTATTTCATTTGTCCCCACTAAATCTTTAGCCGAGCGCCATTGGTTATACTGAGGAATGGATTGTATTTCTTACAATTACTGACAGGATCCTTAATGTTAATCCAGTAGGAATCTGTCAAGTTTGCTGTGTTCTCAAGCCCGTCAAGTACACATGCTGGCCCAGATTGCCAACGTCTGGCGGAAATTGAGATTCTCTGTTAAGCAGTTCCCTTCAAAATGACCACAAAGAAACAACAACAAATGATGCCAATTTTAGCAGACGGGAGACAAGCTGTGTGCTTTTACAAATTAGTCTTTGCTCGTAAGTTCAAACTAGGATGCTGCATCCAGAAACATAAACCATCTCTCCAATCTCCTCTTAAAACATGCATCAGCTGCTCTGTGTGGTGCCAGCCACATACCTTCTGAGACTGACATCCAGGCTGGGATGTTTACTATGGGACATGTGGGTCAAGTTTGTGTCATTCTCTGCATTATTTACACATTTTTGAATTTGATTCATACATCATAAATTAAATGTAAAAAGTCTAAATACAAATTAGCTAGTGAAATAAAAAAAAATATTTTCAAAACAAATCTTGACAAAGCTTGCGCTTTCCAACATTAAAGGTACGATCTGCTTTTCTTTTCTCCTATCCACCAGGAGTGTACATGTAGTATATCTGTTTGTTCTGGATGAAGTGAATTGTCAAAAACGTTGGCCATTGCCAAAACATACTTGGAAGTTTCCTAGGACCTCACACACCCATCAGCTAGAGAGGACTTTCTCATGAAAGAAATACACAATAGATACTCCAAGGTAATCCCCCCCTGTCATGTTAAGTTTAAATGTTGATTACATCTTTGAGGTCAAAGATGGCAGCCATCAACCCACAGATCAAACACCCTCTTTAACATTTACTCTTTACGCTAACTTGGAAGGAACTGCATGTATAAAGCGTATTAAGTATTTGTCTGAGAGAGGGATTTAGAATTTGATTTAATTAACCGCAAGCTTAAGTTTCCAATTTATAGCAAGAACAAGGAAGACGCCTGCACTAAGTCACTTGACATTGAAGGCTTGAGTCCGTGTTTTCTCTGAAGGCACAGTGGGAGAAGGGATTTGGTGGAAGAGCTGTAAATAAAATGAGAGAAAAAGATTGAGTTCGTGGAAAAGAGAGAGAGAGAGAGAGAAATAGAGAGAGCAGAGGAACATAGGAGGGTGGGGGCTTGGAAAGTGGAGGAAGACAAAAAAGAAGAATAGAGAAAGTAAGTGAGAGAGAGAGAGAGGAAGAGAAGAGAGGAGAGAGAAATAAGCCTCAAGAAGCTCTCTCATCTATCATTTTGCGTTTGTGCTGGCCAGATGAAAGGATTACTCCTTCCCTACGTGTCTGCCAAATGACTGTTTTCCTCTTTGCGCTCAGAAAACAAACACATTTGCCCTAACTGCCAGCTGCACAGGGACCACCAGCCACCAGCAGCCTGGTCCTAGTATCGGGGTGTGTGGGCTGGGTAGGACCACAGCAGGCCTGGACTCCCCTTCTTCCTCCTCTGTGTCCACATGCAAGCCAGCCGTGGACACACTCGGCCGCCCCAGCAGCTCAGCCTTTAAAGGCGAACACAGCTGGTTTCCAACGCTCAAAACAGGAATGTTTACATAGATGTCTGTGTTGTGTCATTTACATTTTGATCCGGTGGGGCTGTTGGCACATCTGATGTTAATTAAGGATGATTATGTCTTTTGCTATCTTCACCCCCATTTTGTCTGGAGGCCCTTAATCAAGCAAGATGAATGATGTGTTCCAACCTCTTATATGTACTTGTTTAAACATTAAATTTAAACAAAAAGGTGTTAAATTATCTTTGATAGACACATGCATAGATTCGCACACATTCACGGTTTCCACCCCTCTAGATACAGTGATCTAATTAAAATGGTAAAAACAAGAATTTCAGAAGCCATTGAATTCTTGCTGCTAAGTATCTTGTTATTATATCAATCAGAGATAATATTCTGCTGTGAAATTTTCTGCAGTGTAGAAAATATCCAGTGCTCTTGCACACACACATACACAAGCATGCTTACACACACACACACACACACGCACACACACACACAGAAAGAGAGAAAGATCTGTTGTATTCTCTATAATTAGTCCTCAGACTATTTCTTGCCCCTGAGTAGAAGCCCATCCAAACATACTGGCTAATCGAGATGATTAAATAATCCACCAGTGTGACTTCATTACAACTCCCAGCTCTTCATCTCTGCACACTTCTACATATAGCAAGCCCCTCTAATCAAATACTTGTAAACAAACAGTTGAAAAACTCTAAAGGTTGTGACTGGGTGTGAAAAATCAAATTAAATTTTAAAAAGCACTCTCTCCTCTTGTAAAAGCATATAGACTGAATTGATAAAACATCTTATGAATATTTGTAATGTCATGATCATGTTCAGGTAAAGAGGGATATATATTTTAATTCATTAATATGTGTGTATGTGTGTGTGTGTATGTGTGTGTGTGTGTGTGTGTGTGCGTGTGTCTGTCTGTTTATGTCAGTGCACCTATTCACCAGAAAGTCTTGGGACAGCATGTTGGTAGACAAATCGCCATTTCAGCGCGGCAGCAGCAGCGGCCAGCGGGCCTTCTTTGGGGAATGGTCTCAGTGTCAGCCGAGTGTTTCTTAAATGGACAATAATTTAAACGCGAGGCCCACAAGATGTGGCTCATCAAGATAACTGAGAGAGAGCACTCTGGTGGCCATCTGCTGCCGGGGAACCACGGCCCGCTGTCCATTTTCATGACAGAGAGAATGTGGAGAGAGAGAAAGAGAGAAAGGAGAAGAACAACAGAGAATGAAAAAGGGAGAGGAAGTACTCAGGGTTGGAGACAGTGAAAATGGAATTGGGACTGAGAGATAGAAAGATGGAGGGAGAGTAAGCACAAGAGAATGAAAGAGAAAGAGAGTTTTTTTTTCTCCTGCCTGCATGCTGTGGGGGTGAAAGGGGGAATAAATGAAGAAATAGATAAATAAATAGGACTTGGGTGGGTGGAGGAGAGAAGACTGAGAGCAGGTCTGAGCCCAGGTAAATCACTTGCCATACTGTCTAGTGGCTATCTTCATCTATTACTAGGCTTGGCAGGGACCTCAGGGATGTGGGCTGGCCTGGGCCATGCATATAGATGGAATGGCCGCAGTGTTTTGCCAAGCAATAAATGACCTCTTGGGCGGAGCATTTGTGTGTGAGACCGGTCGGGCCCACCCAGCTAACTGGTGCGAGCAAGCCGTTAACCCCGCTGATGATGTCTGACTGAGGACCACGTCCTCGGCCCTCTAGTGCTGGCTGTAGAATGAGCAAAAGTAAGTGTGTGTGTGTCTGAAATGATGTCCAACATGGCATCTGCGCTGTGCTGGATGTCATCAGAGCTCCACCAGATTACTCTTATAACCAGATTACTCTAGCCCGTACACCCATTGTAATTGCATTGTAATACAAAGAGATGTAAGATGCTCCAGAGAAAAGTTCTGCGTTTGTGTGTGCATGCACGTGTGTCTGTGTGTCTGTGTGTGTGTGTGTGTGTGTGTGTGTGTTGGTGGGTGAGTCTGGAGGATTGAGGTCTCACATGAGGAGGGATTTCTTCTCTATCTTAAACACTACTCTGTATGTTTACTGGATGTCGACCTACACCTGTATGTATAGACATAGAGTCTGTTTTGCATGTCTGCCAGCGTGACAGATTGTCTTGTTAGATTGTATGAGAGTATAAGTGCATCAGAGAGTATAAGTGCATCAGAGCTCATTTGCTTGGAGCTTCCTCATGGAAATGCACTTCAAGGTCGGAGAGGCACCTGTAATGAGGCCCATGTAAGGAATGTATGGCACATATCAAGCACTTCGCCCACCCTGCATTGATTCATGGATGAAGCCAGCCTTGACCGCACCATCCAGTCTGCATAGCTCCCAGTGGGCAACCTGCACTGATGGAGAATTAACAGTCCTTCCATGATTTCACAGGCCTTTTTTGAGATTGTTGCGATAAAAATGTTGGATTTTGCGGCAGGTTTTCTGAAACGTTGCAGCTGAAATTGCTATTGCTATTTTGTGGCAAGAAAATTGCAGAAGGTGACTTTTTTAAGGCAGGGAAGGAGGGGGTGGTTGTTGAATATCATCATCATCTTCATCATCATCCCTATCACCATAATCAAATTGGGCTTGATTGATTGCAATGAGAAAGCTTTAACATAAGATTTAAGATTTAAACATTAAAAAATATCTGATTTAAAAGTATTTTTTATCTAAAACGTACATGAGAGCCCTGCTAATAAACATCACATAACAGTTTACATGCAAAATCAAGCAAAACTGTCAACATGGTGGAAAAGCATTTGATATTTTAAAACATGGAAAAGATGCAGTCTGCACGAATAGAAAATTGTGATAATGCTGCTGGATGGTCGGGCAGAGATAGAGAGTAAGGTAGCTCACGTTAAGAAAGTTTAGCTATGAGAAAAGGGGCTCGGTCAAGAGAAATTGTGTAGCCTATAAGAAGAGCAATTTGCAACTCCTCTAAATATCATCCTTTATCTATTTATTTATGTGGGAAAACAAATGTTTTTTGGAATGCACGCGCGCACAGAGGGGGAGATGGAGAGATGGAATTCAAATGGAGATGGAAGTCAGTGAGGTCTACAAAGCAAGAGTAAGGTAACCACTTGCATTATAACGATAAGCCTAAACAGTTAAACACAAGTCAGCAAAGCAAAAATATATGGTGATTAGCAGCCGTTCTTGTTGCAGGCAGGGCGTTTAAGATGCACGTAGTTTATCTTCACAGCACAAACACAAAAAGTTGCGGTGATTCGTCAAAATTGCGATGTATTTGTTGCTGAATGAACAGTTAGTATTTGCGAGCAATTGCGAGTTAATATCTGCGATCGAAACATCGCAAAATTCTGGACGGTCTGATTTAGGCTCAACTACACGAGCGTAGTACAGATAACTCAGTGAAGCCTCTTTTGCCATGGTTTAGGAGAGCAGGCTGACACACACACACCCTCAAACTGACCTCTGTAAGAGTGCAGCGCATTTGTCAAAGTGCTAAAGTGCACACTTCAAGGATTATATCACAACACATCCATAACCCTCAGATCTGTTTCCCTGCGAGAACTGGCAGCCTGACCCCATGGAGGAGTGAAGAGTTGCTCAGAGCAAGATACGTCCTGTGAGAAAGAAAGAAAGAAAGAAAGAGAAAAAATGAAGATGTACGATATGTTCTCCTGCATGAGCTATGGATGTGCGGTAATAGTATTGCAAAAGCCTCTTATCTGCAGACGGTGTTTAGACATTATTAGACATCATTGGGTAGGATATTTGTTTCGTGATCACGTGTAGTTTGAGAGTTACCCAGGAAACATTAATTCCTTAATACCTTAAACACCTACCTATAATTTTCCAGTAATTCATGCAGCCCTTGTTACTGTCTATTTAAAAAAGAAGCCCACTGCTTAATTAGTGGTAGGTGGAGGCTAATCCTTTAATTAGCCCGACACACATGCACAAATATGCCCGCTATACCCATTAAATAATAAATTAGTGGTTTAGTGACACTTCACTGAGCTCTTCTCATACAGACATGCTCTAACCCATACACAATTTTGTCTCATTAACAAGGCCTGTGCTCTTTCAAGTAGTCAAACAAATGGACAGAAGCAAATTACACAGCAGGTAATCTATCGCATCTTGGTTTACTGTTGCCATCTTTGTTGGCCAAAATGCCAACATTTCTCAATTTGTGATGCTGGCTTTTCGCCTTCTTTGTCTTAGACTCCCTGCTATTAGGCTCTTTTAGTGGGGTCAAATGTTTCTTGCAAATTGAATCTTTTTTTTTTTTTTTGCTGTCTTTGATGGAGTCAAGCCTTTATCTTCAAAAACATTTTTCTCATCCGTGAGTATTGAATGGAGTGAAATGAAAAGGAACTGAAAGCACAGTGGCTTAGGTTGTTCAATTTCCCCATTGAGACTCTCCCTCTCCATGCCTTGGCTTAGATAGTTTTTAGAAAACAAGAAAAGGTAGGAAAAATTCTTGCACATAGAGTCTGCTAAAGCAGAGGATTTCTTGTGTTCATTATTGTCAGAGTTGCTGGTGGATGAGGCTCTTACTCGCCCACCCCCCACCTCTGTTTCTATTTTTCTCTCAACTCAGTTCCCTCTCTCTTTTCCTTCCACATCCCCAAGTCTCTATTTCTGTCTTGTAGTCTTACCCTGGTTCTTTTTCCACAGCATCTCCTCTTTCTTGGCCTTGTTTGCTCACTTGTTTCACTGCTTACACTCCTGCAAAGTGTGAACGGCAGAGATATTTTCAGTAATCTGCAATGAACATCAAAGGTGGTGAAGGGTCTGTCATGAACTCATTCTCATTCTGCCTGACTTGAGTTGACACCAGCTTGATTTTTTTTTTTTTTTTTTCGGGAGGAAAGTTTTACCTGTTGGGCCGGGAACTCACTCATCTGGTGTGACAAAACAACACACTTTACGAGTTGACCTTTAAGCAATCTTTGGCAGGAGAGAGGCGCTCACGTTGCTGTCAGAAGGTGGCGGTGACAGATGTCAGCCCGGTTAGTGCTGTGGCTCGACGCCTGTTGAACCATTCATGGCAACCAGTCGATATGACTATGTCCCTACATCAAGTCGGCTTTGAGGCACCCTGTCAAATGAAGGATGACAGTCGCCCTCTCTGCCCGATCGAGGAGCGCTTGGGCCCGTCGTCTGCACTGTGGCTGGAGACAGTGCCAGAATGCCTCAAGGAAAGGAATGGGAAAAAACACTAGTCTCCTCTTTGTTACCTCTCTTCATGCTAGTGCCCTTTGCTATCCTCTTCATCTGTTCTCTGGGTTGCCTGTTCTGACACCTCTGGAAATGAAATTGGCAGCCGCTACTCCCCAACCCGCCTTCTCAAACACACACACAAACACACTCAAACTCTTGTCTTGGCTTTGCCTAGATTCCTTAGGGGTCAGGCCCGCAGAGGGAGAGATGCAGGGATAGAAACAGGTGTGCTGTGTGGGTATAAATGGGTTTAATGTCACTTGGGTGTTGTGAGCTGTCATGAGATTCAAAGGAACGAAAGGTCAACTGCCGGTCAAATGACATCACTTTTATCTCTAATGTGTATGTAGCTTGATGTATTTTGTCTTACTTGGGAATATTAAGTTAGTCCTAATAATTACAGTATATAAACTTGTACAATGTTAATCATTTCATGACAATGTGATAACACAGATAGACATTGTAATGCAATGAAATAAATGAAATGCACTGTTCATCATTTAAAGAAAAGAAGCGTTTGCCGTGTTGTGTGAGGCTACTTCTGGCTCCTCACTGGATCTTTTTCCTTTTCTTTTTATATTTAGTTTCATTTCCTCACATCATTCCTTATATTTTTGTCCAGGGATGGTTGAGTATTGTCATCTCCCAGATCTCTCAGAAGGCTTATTGAGACCTCCGTCTTAACATTGCCATGCCATTCATGGCAGTCCCATCAGGATGACAATTCCATTATTACAGTTTTTAAACTTTGCACTTTGCACTGCTTCACCATCATTTCCCCTCCTGCTGAAAGGTCAGTGTCTGCTCGCTCAGATGCAACAGCCCATCTGACAGTTCTGTCAGTGTTTAGTGTGTGTTTGTGTGTGTGTGTGTGCGTGCGATGGAGGGTAGATCTTGCAGGCACATGAAATAAACTTGCCCGAGGTAGACATCTATTTCAAAACCAAGCTGTCACTCCCCTGAAGCTTCAGTGACGTCTCAGGCCTGAGGTCTTCAGGGAAGAGCGCATCTCCCAGGTGCGTGAGGTGCAAACAAAACAAAAGGAGAGTAGAGACGTATAGACAAGAACAAAAAGAGCTGCGGAGACAGAGGGAACCCAAACCCATGATTTACCCTATATTGATAGGAGTATTGGTTTGTATGCAAAAAAAACTTGATTCAGTGATGGTCACTAAAAGATGTGTGTGTGTCGGGAGTCTGTTTCCCTGGGGGAGCAAACAGTGATGCACAAAAACCACATCTTCAGAACAAAGGGTCAAGTCATCTCTCATTTTGCCATGCACATTCAATAAGGCTTGGGACTAAACTGTCTTTTTTTCCCTCTGTGTCAAGAAATAGGTGCTTATTTTCTTCCCATAACTCAGTGGCACATGGGCCACGGCTCCGCGGGAAGTGCTGACGGTTGTCGCGGTGCGGCGCAACTTGGCGAGGAGTGGTGAGGCGAGCTCTCAGGGGCTCCATGCAAATGCTCTCCATAAGTAACATGAGCGAGCCAGATCCTATTTGTTTGCCCCCAGGGCCCCCTTGCTAGACGCTGGATGGCAGCCGGTGAAACGCTGAGCCCACACTTTCTCCCGGGCAACTCTCAAATTGCTGTCGCTGTTGCTCGCAGACATCTGGTTGTCAGCCTGTGTGATGGGAGTTTTATTAAATTTTTTCGAGGACTCTTGATTGGCTCTGGCGCTTTGATAGTGGAGTCTTGGCGAGGGCAGCAGGTAAATGTGTAATGGCAAAACAAGTAAGTGAGCCACAAAGGTCTGTTTACTTTTCGCTTTTTGCACCCTCCCCCCCCCCAACAGAGAGATGTTGGTGTTAGATTCTGGTTGTAGATTAGAGCCCGTCTCTGACGCTCACTCAAATGAAGTGACTGGATCGAGTTCACGCTTGTCTGCGACACTCAGACTGATAGTGATGCATTTATTACAACAACACATTGTGTGAGTCAAACATTATTTTCTTCCTCTGATCTCTTCTTTTTTGGGGGGCACACACACACACACACCCCAAACGCAACTAATCCATACACGCTGAGCATATGTTATGCATATTTTTTTATCCTTTCACAGGCTTAAGGGCAGATTTCCTGGTACAATAGCAGCAAAGCCTAGCAAAGAGCCGTCATCCTGTCAAGATTCGCCTTTAGCGATATACATAAGCGCTTGGTGGCTCGGCTGTTTCTGCAAGCGTTTGGGAGCATGTTTGGAGGAGTGTGGAGGCCCAGGCCTGGCAGCTTCTCTCTGGAAGTTTCCTGGAGGTCACCCAGTGCTCAGGCTGAGTGGAGAATCATCTGGCTATGTAGACTCTGTACTTATGCAAGATTGTGTGTGTGTGTGTGTGCACGTGTGTTTCTTTCTGTTTCTCTGTGTATGTTTGTCTCTGTGGGTGTTTGTCTGCCAGTCTGTCTGTGTGAGAGAGAGATAGTAACACTTTGTATCCTGTACATATGTACAAGTGCATTTGAAAATGTGCTTGCATGTGTCTTTAGTTACAGAGGTACTGTGTGTGTGTGTGTGTGTGTGTTTGTGTGTGTGCGTAGAGCAAGAGAGGGGGGTGGGGGACCAAGGCAGAGCCCATTGCTGGTGGTGTTGACACATGCATCTCCTGAGTGTTGCCCTGCCATGTCATGTCAAACAGAAGTTTGAACTTTTTAACTTTTGCATATATATGTAAGGTGCCGTTCACTTTGCTGATGGATGGTTTCCATGTTTCGTCAAACACATTGGTCATGGTCAGTTTGACTATGTTGAAGGAATGTTGACAGGTGGTTGGGAATTAAGGCAAGTTGCCTGTATTTCATATTTATTTTACAGATAATCTACTGGGTGTTTGTACAGTGTCTTGCTATTCAAATAAAATTTGATGTGTTTCTGGCTGAAGCAGATGAAGTATGCAAGATGGAGGCCATTCATCCATATCAGATAGACCATTCCATTAATGCACTGTGATGACCCACACACAGCCTCAGGGGACATGGGGCTATGGTTTATATGCAGCTATAATGCTAAACACTATAGAGTTATGTGGGGTCTACACACTATTGCTTTTCAATATTATTTGAAGGGGTTCTCTCTCACTCATTTTCTCTCACACACACTGTCTCTGAAAAGCAAATCATATCTTCCCCAACAGCTGCTCTGTCCAACCTGCTCTGGTGGTGCGGTACAATGTGGATTCATTGACACATGGTGTGGGCATCATTGCAGTAATTAATAGCACTGTCGTTTTGTTTGATGCTTCTCATTAGCATCTGTTGAGGACTCGCTGCAGTAGATAAACCCATTGTGTGTGTGTGTGTGTGTGTGTGTGTGTACATGTTTATGTGTGTTCGCTGATTACAATCATTAAGCCAGGTGTGCAGTTTCTCCTCAGTGCTTTCAGCAACACTGGCTTCTCATACGCAGCACAGTAATGAGTACACTATAGTATAGTATCATATAGTGATTTGACCTGGGACTTTTGTCAGTCAGGTCTTAAACTCTTGATTAGATTCTCATTCCTGTTGATTTGCATTGATTATGCTGGCAGGAGATTTTGGTGCCAAGAAGTAATTCTTCACCAGTTTGACACATATCTGCCTTGATAGTTTGTTTGATTAATTCTGAGGTCACACATTCACTGCCAACAAAGGGGATTAAAGTATTTGCTTTGACTTGATCTCAGAACTGAGACTCTTTAACAACAGAACAAGTCCTCACAAATGCTGTCCCCTTATACTAGATATGCTGTCATTGGGTCTAGTCTTGCCTTGCCAGAGTGAAACATTGTGTCTGTACTCTGGTGTGGGTTCTGGAACTTTCCTCAGGTGTCAAACTTCCTTCTGCAGCCCTAGATGCAGCCTGGAGGTCTCTTGGGGAAGCTGACAAGAAGTTTCCCTGACAAAAACATAATCCTAAAGGAGTTCATGTGCCCAGCCAGCCAGGACAGAATAGAAAGACATGATGGCTCCTAGTGTCGCAAAAGGCCCTTGCTCACCCCACACCTAGGGTTGTGAGGCCAGAATGAGCGATATGAAGTGGAACACACATACTGTGTAAGTGTGTGTGTGTGTTACATTTTTTTCCTTTATCTCTTCCTCCAGATGCCTCACTTCATGTGACATTCAAGCAACTCTATGGTCAGAATGTATGTGTGACCCATCATCAGGGGAAAAAATCATAGATGTATGTGTATAGAGATTTATATTTGACTTTAGTTGACTTTTTCTACTTCAGCCCTCCCTAGCAAAGGCAGTGGCTAAAGACACATGGCTACTAACTCTGGTGCTACAGATGGCTGTTCACACCTGTGTAGTCCCACACAAACCCTGTTTGCCTTCACCTGAGTTGTTTATTGACTCCTGTGAGTGGCAAGGTCATCTCCCCTCTGGGTTTATGGCTCTGTCAGCAGTCAGGGCTGATCAGTCATTGCACAAAGCAGAGGCCACACATGGCACACATCTCTCTCTCTCTCTCTCTCTTTCTCTCTCTCAGACACACACACTCGCTCTCTCTCTCTCTATCTCTCATGTCCTGTGGCCCAAACATAAGTGGAAGGAAAAGTTTTTTTTTTTTTTTTTTTATGCAGTGGGCGCTGAGGCTGCCCAACGCCTCTTTTGTTATCACACGCTCTGTTTGCCTCTTGTGGAGCTATCAGTGTCACCTGAGTGTGTGTGTGTGTGTGTGTGTGTGTGTGTGTGTGTGTGTGTGTGTGTGTGTGTTTGTATCTCTCTCTCTCTCCCTCTATGTTTGCAGTTGAGATTCTTTGTATCAGACGGCACTCTTCCCTCCTGCTGGTAATGGGCCACTGTTGTACTTTACCTCAGAGCCTCTCAAAGGGCCGTGCTGGAGGCTTGCAGCTTGGCCTAATCAGCAGAGCCAAGTAAAACAGAGATGTCACCTACTAGATAAGGAATTGTTCCCCCTGTTCCCTCCCTCTCCTTTCCTCTTCTCTTCCGTTTGTTTGCCTTAATTGAGGAAGCATTGATCCCTCGGAAGTGTGACAGGATAATGTTTCTTCTCTGCTCTGCCTTTGTTTCTTTTCCTCCTCTCTCTCTCTTTCTCTCTGTCTTTCTCTCTCTCTCTTCCTCCCTCCTTTCCTTCCCGATGCTAGCTCTTTGGTGGGGATTTCAACACTTTTATTGACGGCTTGTTCAGAGCACAGTTCTGGAATTACCAACATGCAGCACCCTGACACAGCCATTGGCGTACTGATTCGAGAGAGAGATGGATGGAGGGAGAGAGAGAAAGAGAGAGATGGAGAGAGGGACAGAGATAGAGACAGAGATAGAGAGATTGGAAAAAAGCTGTAGGAAAGAAGGGAATGAAATAAATAAACAAAGCAGTCCGTGGCAGCTGTCAGGTAGTTGTGCCTGCAGATATCATGTTCCCTGTGTACTTGTAATTACATCTATACTGGCACACTGAGCTCTACCACCTTGACCTCTCTTAGGCTGTGGAACACTTGGAAACGCTTGACATTGCCTGCTATTAGGTTCTGTGCAGACATTAGCAAGTAATTCAAAAAATACACTCTACATTCATCCATCAACCTATCCATTCTGTCTGTCTACTGTTTCTGTCTGTCCATCTGACTCCCAATGCTAACTCTCTCCCTTTCTCTCACTCTCTCTCTCTCTTCCTATCTCTATCTCCATTGCTGTGCTGGGCTGTGTGGTTCTGTACTTTATGTGTATCCTAATGGCAAGTTTGCTGTTGGGCCAGCATTGCATTAGAGCTATTCACTCTGTTTAATCCACTTACAGTCATTCAATATCCTGCATCCTCATTTTGTATATTTTGGCAGTGCAGCACAGAAGCTACATCATTCCTCATATTTTCCACAGGGCTAATGCAGAGCAATTTCATTTAGTGCAATGACTCACCCGGTGGGACCGAGAGTTTGGTGAAAATTCAGCCGCAGTGGCCCAGCGCTCTCTCGCTCTCCCTCTCGATCACGTGTTCGGATCTCTGTGGTGGCTAGAGACCTAGATGCAAGTCTGGGGGAAAAGCAGCACCACTTCTAGTCCATCTGTTGCCGTTCCAGGGCTAATTCCAAAAGCAACTTGCCGTAAAAAGAGGGAGGGGGACACAGTAGTCTGTGTCCTCTATTAAGATGGAAGCTCAGTACATTTGTGTCGCTAGCATCTCTTGCACCAAGCATCACTAGATCTACATAAGCACCATGTCATCAGAGGGACCAAGCCATCCCCAACCAGGTATATTTGGACAAATGTGTTCAGACACACACACAAACACACACACACACACACACACACACACAATGCAGGTTAGAGACGGACCAGTAGATGCGCACAGTATGGGCTCTTAACGGCCCATTTCTGCCTGTGTTAGTAGCAGCTGGGCGGCCTGCACAGCCAGAGTCTGTTTTCATGCCTTCATGAGCTGCAGAGTGGGAGTGACAGAAACACAGGAGAGGGAGAGAGAGAAAGAGAGGGAGAGGGGGGATGGAGGGAGGGAGAGAGGGAAAGAGGAATAGATTGAAACCAAGAAAGGAAAACAGGGATGGAGAATGGGAGGGAAAGCGAAGGAGTGTCCTAGAGGCAGAGGCTAGCAGGCAGAGACTCAAGTGCATTCTAGGTAGCAAGGAGGTGAGGAGGACTAATGAGTGATGTGGGTGCAGGTCTCCCACTCTCATGTAGGATAGGTGCACCCCCCCCCCAATAAATAAATAAATGAATGAATGAATGAAATACAATAACTACTGACTGCCAGTCTGCCAGTTAGAACACAATGTGTTTGGGGCTCTGGACTGAGATGTTGTGCCATTGATTAATTTGGGCATAATTGGAAGAGTGAGCCAAAGTAATGAGGCATTTTCTCTCCCTAGCCTTTTTTAATGGCATAGATTTTATGCATGGTCAGGGCCAGGTGCACTTCTCTATTGAAACACGCCACACATACTCGCACATGTGACATTTAAAGAACAGTGGAAGGTTAATGTGTCTCCAGTAAAGCACCGGAAAGTTCCCCTTGTTTGAAGTTCTCCCCTGCCATGTTTAACATTAGGCTGCTGCGGGGGAATTGCACTCTCGTGGTGTAGGTAGTGCTGCGGGGCGATCTGAAGCCATGTTGACTTGGTGTAGGTGTAGGTGTGGGTGTGTTGGCGGTGTGTGGGAGGGGGTAGGGGATGAAAGTGACTCCCTGAATGATTCTGAAGGGTGCGCTCAATGCCTCAGCAAATGGACTGGCACTCTGCACTGAAATGATTTCTTGTGCTTTAGAAAATAAGCTGAAGGCTTACCTGCACTGAATGATACCTAAGTTTGAGAACAGTGTTGGAATTCAAAAATAAACGAAAATGTTTTTCAGTGGAGCTGAGCTTGCTAGTTGTACAAAGTTAATGACTGAGAATGGACACATTCTGTCATTAATTGTAATAGAGCTGCAAGCAGAGGGAGCTCTCACCAATCCCATCACTTTAGTGTTCAAGCAAATTATTTTTTTTTTACAGTATTGAGACACCTACTTCACAGGTCACTCACAAGTGCTATAAAATGACTATAAGGTAAGGCCTCCCCTTCCCTCTGGATCATGCAGGCAGGAGAAACTCTCATTACCTTCTGATTGGATCCTTCACGCCAGAGTGGGGCTAGTCATGTGGTATTGTTTAACCACTTTTAAATGAATTGTCTTCAAAATTGAGGTGCCAACAGATTAATAGATTCATGGCAAAGATGAGCCCCAGAAAAGAATCAGCTGCCAGTTTCTGCCTAAGGCTAAGAGTGTGGATGGCAGGGCACCAGTGTGTGTGGGGGTTTATGTGTGTGTGAGAGTGTGTGTGTGTGTTTGTGTGTGTATGTGTGTGTGAATGTGTTGTATGATAAAATGCGTCTGGTTATGCTCTGATTAGATGGGCTTTAATTCAGGACAAATATATCTCAGGCCAGGGTGCTATTGCTGCTCTCATTGGCTGTCAAGTTGAAGCCAAGTTTAATCTGATCAGGGTGAAGTGTCTGTTTTTGGCGACTGGTTGTGCTTTCTCTGGTTTGGCGGTTTAGTGCCGTACTTTTGGATGACATTCAATTACTGAGCAAGTGTCTTTTACATCCCATCACATTGGCCAGGACCGAAGCAACACCAGCCAAAGATGGGGAGATGGGGAGCAGTATTGAAAATGAATGTATCCATAGCCTTCATATTCCAGCTATTGTTGTAAACTGAAATGGCTTTTTGAAGTGAGACCTGGTAGTAACACACAGGTTAAAGGTCTTCTTTAGTGTTGAATTGGCCTAACTGAAAATAGATATGTGGATGCTATATCTGGTATCCAACAGAACAATGAGGCATATAGAGCCTCTAGCCCTACACAGCAGTTATTGTGTTTCATATGTAGAGGGTGGACACCACACCCAAGCTTGGTGTGACTCTACGGGTCGGGCCAGAAATTGTATTTGTGTCAGGTTTCAGTCACGTCAGTTTAATGATCAGGCATTGAACAAATAAAATATGAATACATTCGAGCTGGGCCCACTTTGCAGGTTCAGGCTTTTATTTTCAGCTGTGACAATGCAGCATGCACATTTGCCCCATGAAAGACTTCACAGAGTGCTGTCAGTTGGAAAAAGAACAAGAAAATCCGATGCAATGTAGACTGAATAGTGAACCAGCAGCTAACACTAACTGAATGGGGCACAGAAACTCACCTTCAGTCTCATTTTTCTATGCCCTGTTGAGTTAATGTTAGCTGCTGGTCCCCTATTTGGTTTATGTTGTATCAAATTTTCTCATTCTTTTTCCCACTGGCAGCACTTGATGATATCAAACAACAGGGCTATGGATTGAATTACACTGTAATTTCTCCTTTAATATGAATATGATGACATTACCATTTGCTTGCTTTATAGACTGCTTTGAGTGCCTTGTGTTATAGGTGCATCATTATTTATCTCTGAATTACGATGTCATCAGCAGACAGTTGAAACATGGAAATGGATAGGGAGTTTTCATCTCTTTTGGATGAGCAAATATTTGAGGATAACAGCAGCTGTTGTTGCTGTTGTTGTTGTTGTTGTTGCTAATAGATTTAGAATTACCAAGGTTTAATACCATTTTCTTGATGATATTATATAATTTGGATTTAATTACATTTAAACTTGTGCTTCTATAGTTTGCAGCATGAATGTTTTTGTCATTTGTGATTCTTGGTCTAGTGCAGTCCTACTGTATCTGTGTTCTGACTTCCTCACTTCCTCAGTTTAATTTTGTCTTCCTTTCCTATCGGTAAGCAGTTCCATGATGCAACTCATAGTTGAGTTATTGGAGTTGCCAATATTGTGTTGCGGGACTGGAATGATTTTTTTGCACAGCGTTGAAACTATTTTCAATCAGGCAACATAGCAAAAATTCTTGTCAAGCTTTTTGAATCGGGCCGCAGGAAATTATGTGAAGGGCCGGATCTGGCTCCCGGGCTGTATGTATGACACCACTGGTCTAGTGTGTCTGCTGTAAATGAAACATTCAATTGTTGTGTGCTCTCTATCTTAGAAAAGAGTTCTCCATTGACCTTTGCCTTAGAATGTATTGTTTTCTCTCAGGTTCTATCTATCTCGATATCTCTCTCTCTCTTCTTCTTCTTCTTCTGTTCCTCTCTCTCTTTCTCTCTCTCTCCTTCCCTCCTTCTCTCCCTCCTCACTCCCTCTCTCTCTCTTTCTCTCTCTCTCCCTCCCCCCTCTCTCCACCTCTCTGCTTTGTATCTCCACAGGTACACAACATTGAATGTTCAGAATGTTTCTGAATGTCAGACTTTCTATATTTATAATATAAAAAAGTTGTGCAACTTTATTACAACTAACTGAACCCACTGCTTTTGCCATAGCAACACCCACATTGCTGTAGCTTTGCTAGAGCTGAGTGGCTGACTGCTGTGTGTTGTGTGCTGTGGCAATCACATTCAATTCACTTCTGAATATTACTGAATGGCTTTGTGATGTAATAGACCTGCAGCAAGATGTGAGGCTAGACTGTAAGTATGCTCTCTACTCTCTGCTTTGTGTCTCCACATATACACAACATTCTTCTTCTCTTCCTCATCTCTCAGATTCCCTGTTTTTATACTACCAGTAGTATATTTTCCTTTCTTTCTCTATCCATCTTTTTCTCTACAGTCTTTTTTTCTTCTTTGTTTTATGCAATTATTCTAGTCCCTCACCATGGAAGCTGACAGCTTGTCAACAGTCTACACTTTGTCTTGTACAAATGCAATGGCACAGTTTTTAAGCATTCCACTCTCACGTATGGAATCCTTCTTATTGCAAATGTCCAGAGAGGCGATCTCTGCTAGACCACTGACAAAAATCACTGACAAAACTAGCCCAAGGAAGTTTACACAGGTTTGTCTGTGCTGCGTGGGACTGTCTTTGCTTTCTCTCATGCGGTCACAGAGTCTCATGCATGACGCTCCTGATTACACGTTGATTGAGACCGTTACCCATTTTAGTGTGCGATGTGAGATTGACTGTAGAGAAAGTGCTGTGTCTCCACAATGATGCTGAGATTTATTTAGTGCCCATAAGCATTTCTAGGTAAATTGATTCCCACTCATGCACAGACAGATAGAAAAAGACATGTATGCATGCACACACACACACACACATAAGGTCACACAGATGTGCGTAGAAAGACATGTAGGTGTAACGATCCACTCACGTAAGTGCACACACGTCAAATAAACAAACACCACAAAATGCACACACCCTCCTGGATTCTGAGTCACAAACATACACCTACACACACACACATACTCTCTCTCTCTCACACACACACACACACACACACACACACACACACACACAGAGCTAACGCCCAGAGATGTGAGTAGATGTGCGTGGCTGTCCTGTTTTCTCTTCTCTCCCTCAGTCCCAGCGGCTGGCTTCTTTTTCTTACTGCTGGCTCGTCGTTTGTTTGTTGCCTGACCTCGTTGGGATCGTCTGACCCCGTTTGTTATGTGTGCGTGAAGATCGGCAACATTGACGTTTGCTCACCTTTGCCGATAGGAATTGTTTTGTGACCCCCCTTGACCCTGTTTTGAGAGAGGCAGATGTGTCCTGAGATATTTGGATGAAATGAGATCCAGCCTTTGGTCCGCCTTTGAAGACACGGCCAAAAATGCCACCACCCATCCCACCCATCACGCTCTTGCCACCCCTGCCCCTCCCTCCACCCTTCCACCTCTCAAGGACACGTCCAGAATTTTACCCTCAAATTTTCTCTCAAGGCAGCGGCTTATGGCTCCCTGGTTTGCTCCTGTTGCTGGTAAAGGATTCAGAGTCGAGCTCAAATGTGCACAGCTACATCACATCTGACAAACTGTGGCAAGAGTTGATTGGCCGCCAATCTCTCATCGGCTATTTTTATATTGCAAGCTCTTTCTTAAATGCAAAACAATACCCCGGTTGCCATGCCACAGAGTTGATTACCAGACTAGTATGAATGTTTAATGAGGTGTCTTTTTTTTGTTATCATTTTTTTGGAGTAATGGCTGAACATAACCACTTACCAGCAAAGTTGAATAATTTATCAGACTGTGTCATTATGGATGAATTGACCCCAAACAACACATTCTAGGTGTGAAGGGCACCATGATTGATAGTACAATTACTTAGATTAATAAGTATAATCCCCCCCTCCAATCTCCTCCAGTCGCTTGGGGACCCATGAAGTGATTTGCATAGAACTGCAAAGGTTACATACTCTGCTGGTTAAGAGCTCTGGGTAATTATTTGTTAATATCCTCTTTCCTGCTTCACCATACAAAACACGAACTCCTCAAAATTGCACCTTCTCTCTTGTGGGGACTCAAATGAAGTGTGTGTGTGTGTGTGTGTGTGTGTGTGTGCGTGCATGTGCGTGTGAACGTGAGATGAGCAGACCTGAATAAGATGAGCGGACCTGAAGTTTTTTTTTTTTTAGAAAGGTGAGGAGAGGGCGACTGCTCCATTAGCTGCCTTCGTTCACCAGATCTCACCTCTTCCACCAACATTTTCACTCATGGATGTGAATGAGAAATAGAATGAGAAGTAGAAAAAAAACACACCGTCATATCTCGCCATGGTCGTGTGCAAACCGCTGTTAAGATGGTGTCCATGATGGGCAAACCCAGCTCTAATTTGTAATTTCTAAGTTGTAATGCATCTGCAGAATGGAAGTTGTCTCTATGATGAACCGTCTTCATTCATCTGTCCTGCATCACAGCGGGGGGGGGGGGAGGATAAATTTCATCTTTGTTTGCCCGAGACGCTGTGTCCGGTGGAGGTCAGGGAGACAGAGCCCCACCAGCAGGAGCAGATGGGAGGCCTGGTGAATGTGCCAAGAGTACAAGGCCAATCGTCTCCACTGGTCACTTTTTAAGGACACACAAAAATCTGACAGTTCGACAGGTTAAGGGTGTCAGTAGAATGAATTTCCCCTAAATCCTCTCATATCATGGAGATGTGAGTTATAGCTGTCTCTGGTGTTCCTTTTCTCTCTCTCTCCCTCTTGCACCAACGTCCTGAAGCTCAGGTGCTGAAGCCAGTCCTTTGCTTCTCCCCTGAGGTGTCTATGCACCTTTACCCACCAGGCCCATTTCTCATTCTAGTTCTGAAGTGTTGTGGGCCTGGGCCAATCCTGGTACTGAAGTTTGTCCTCTCTCTGTTTTGGGTTTTGTCTCTCCTGGAGACGCTCTGTGCTTTGCAGGGCTCCCTTGGTGATGAGTACTGTGGCTTTTTTGTGATGACTAATTCTCGCCTTGGCTTGCCTCTGATCAATGCAGCATGACAGTGTGTTGTAATGGAAACTTCTGTGGTTATCAGAAACTGATGTATTGCGTCTGAAAACAAAGTCATTTTTAGAGAGGGACAGAGAATGAGAGTGCACATTTAACAGAGAGATACAGAGAAAGAGAGATAGCATTGAGTAATCTTGATTTGGTCTGTGCTCTCTCACATAGCCTAGGTAAACATGAATCTTCATGGTAACAAAGTAAAAGGCGGTAGGAATAGGTCGCTCCATGTCAGATTTTGATGATGCTATTACAGTCGCCATGGTCGGAGCTCCAAACTGGAGCTGTTTCTGTCTTTACAGCAGTGCAAAGGTCTGTCTTTGAAGTGATGAAGTCTCCTGACATCACCTTAGAGACACATTAACGTCACATTTCATAGAATTCAGAAAAGCTGGAGTTTAAATTTGATAGCTCATGAATTGAACACTGCTGCCTGTGCATTGGAGCATCCTTGTGATGTGTGTGTGTGTGTGTGTATATGTGTGTGTAAGTGAGGGAAGCTGGGAGAGGGTGTGTGTGTGTGTGTGTGTGTGTGTGTGTGTGTGTGTGTGTGTGTGGTGGAGCTAAACGTTTAAAGGAGATAAAAGGAAAGTTGTGTTTTCTGCTGGAAGAGCCCAGTGCGTCCGCTGTAGCTATCAGGGCAGGGCAGGGACACGTAACCGTGAGGAAAACTCTGGAGAAAAACTATAATCTCTCTTCTGGCCATCAGTCAGTGCGAGGAGGTGACTGGCAGCTAGCCTCCCTGCCTGTACCCTCCCAGAAATAGAGATGTGTTCTATAGCGCTTTGTGAACACACACCTGATTTATTAAATCAATTTCTCACCCCCGAGTCAAAAAGCCCATTTATAATGGATTAACCTTTTCATCCATTAGAGTTCACCTGGATTTTACGTGTCATGTAGTATCTCTGCCTAATCCTGTCTGACTGTTTCCAAAGCTATTGAGAACATTGTGGATTTTGTGGGGGCTTTCATTTCAGTTGTAGATTAACATTTCATTAGCGGAGGCAGGAATGTGTCATGAGAACGGAGTAACTTTGCTTTGAGGTTTTCTCATAGGACTACACTTACCAGACCTCACACACTAGCTGGAACTGATCTCAGAGCCAAACATATGCTCTGAGTGCCTATGGCTCCAGTAGTTGTAATGTAAAGTTTTCTTTTGAAAATATATATCTAATGAATTGTTGTGACCTTTGCTGGCCATGCCTGTCTGCCACTGGTAAACATGCAGCCTGTGTTACTGTGGGCTTGAGTCTCTCCTCAGTACTTAACCTGTTCTGTCTACTTTCCCTGAATTGCTGATAGATTATCAGTGTCCTGTATCCTCAAGGTCACATGGCTTTAGCTGATGCACTGAACACTGCAGGAAATTCCAGTGCAAATGGCTGTCTCTGCTGCCATGGTACTGCTTTGGCTGGTTGCTTATGCTTGGGTTTGTTTCAGGCAGACTGTGTAGGCCTCTGCCAGATTTTCCCAATCAGACTTGGAGCAGGGACAAGGCCAATAAATGACTCTTTCATCCATTTGACCCCAGTTACTGAGTTTTTTGTTTGTGCTTTGTTTTGCTGAGGATGCCTTTCATTATTAAATGCGTTTTGATGTTCTGTCTTGGCTAAGTTGCATTGTGTTGTATCAAACCAACACAATGAGAAAATAGTTAATTTTCTCATTTGGAGGATTTTAGACACCAACGATTGTTGAAAAGGTCAGACCTTGCCACTTTCAAAATACCCTCTTGCGTTTTATGAAGCAGGCCTCTTTGGTTGCGAATGTTTTTATGCTTTTCTTGAAAATGAAGACATGTAGACTTCTTCATGAAGGTCATTTATAGTACCCAAGTGACAGACACCTTATTGTAGAAACAGATTATTGAGGATGTGGTCAAGAGAGGAAAATGGTTATGTAAGGTACAAGCAGACAACCTGGAATTGTGTTTTTCCAGCATAATCAAAATGAGAAAAGCAGAAATGAGTTCACCATTTCTCTCAGTATAATGAGTAGTTTTCATCCAAGTAATGATGTGAGAGGTCTGCTCACACGTGTGTGTGTGTGTGTGTGCATGCGCGCACGTGCTGGTGCACCGCTGTGTTACTTTAACTGTGTGAACTCTGTCTCAAAGGAAATATCCCACAGTAAGTAAAATAGAATAAAGCCGCCCCAGTGAAGAGCTTCTGGAGGGTTTCCAACAAGTCACCAGCTTTTCATATGACCTGTCCAGAACATTCTGGACTTCCTCTCCCATATAAGGGCATTCCCATGGGGGAGATATGGAGTAGTTTCAGGAGAAGAGTCCTGGAAGTATCTTTTCCTCTCTTACTTTTTTGCTCAGCATCTCTCACTTCAATGATTCTTATATCCTATCTATCTATCTATCTATCTATCTATCTATCTATCTATCTATCTATCTATCTATCTATCTATCTATCTATCTATCTATCTATCTGTGTGTGTATGTCTGTCTGTCTGTCTATCTGTCTATCTGTCAGCCTGTCTATCAGTCTGTCTTCATATCTTTATGTTTCTTGGATCTATCAATTTATATATCTATACAGTTATCGAGCCTTCTTTATCACTTTCTCTGTTGCTTTCTTTCTGAATCTCTCATGTATTCCCAGCTGTACGTTGTGCACCATAAGTAATATCAGGAATGGCTGGTGTGGTAGAGATGTACTGGCAAAGGCGTACTGGCAGCACATGATAAGCATCCAGAAATGGCTGCTTAATGTGGAACCAGCATCCAGCACCACTGTCGTTTGGAAGAGGCAGGCTAAACCTGGATGCTTGATGCTTGATGTATCTGCTTTAACTCCTTGTTGTCCAGTTTGACTGTTAGAATACATGTGGCTCCAGGCCAGGGTTGGTGGTTAGCAGTGTAGTATTGGGTGTCTATTTTCCCATTCCTTTTCCTGATGTCCTGTGAAGAACACAGAGCATTAAAAAGTGAGCAAGAGGCAGAGTGTGTGTTTGAGAGACAAAGCGATTGTGTATGGTGTGGGTGGGCATGGGGGGCGCAGGCGGTTGGAGTTTGATGTATGCAGTGTGACAGCTCATCTTCTCCTCTCCTCAGATTATTTTTAATCTAATTATTCCCCTGACGAGCAAGAAGTCTGTACAGAGTCAGCACATTGTCAATATTACTGTAACTTTTTCTCTTTTTTTCTCTTTGATAGTAAAATCCTTACCATAGCTCCCCTTTTAGCATCACTAATGCATTTCTATCTCAGAGATAAGCTTCCTGACAAAAAGCTTCCCTAAGTAAAAATTCAGGACAAGATTGTGTGGTCATGGTGTAATCCTAAAGACACTCTGTGAGAAATGTATATGATGCACTAAACAGCATCATCTGAATTTAACACAGATGTGAAATCACAATGATCACTTGGATTGTGCCTTTGTGTGTGTGTGTGTTTCCATGGAAGGATAGAGGTGGTGGTGCTGTGTGCGTGTTGAGTGCGTAGTTTAAGAGAGCATATTGGAGGACAGTAGGCACTGAAGATAAGGTTTCTTTGTCTCTCTTTCCCTCTCTCTCTCTCTGTCTTTCTCTCCTCCTTCACTTCCCTCTGTTCTGCCACCAGAGAAGACTAGAAAGCAGAAAGCAATCTGGCACTTGCCCAGCAGGGAGTGAAGTCATTGAAGAAAAAAAAACTGAAAAGGCAGATCAGAGGCCTGTGCCGATATTGCTAGAGCCAGAGTGTGTCCAACTGTACATAACTGCAGTCTAATCCTCAACAACAACCAACTCATTCCCTGGCGGTTTGATCTATGTGTTTATTTAATAATTTGCATATCCATATTTACAAACTTGTTAATCTTCTACATTTCAAGACTTTAGAAAAGTGAAGGCACATGTGTGCGTGTGTGTGTGTCTGTGTGTGTCTGTGTTCAGAAATTAATGTTCTTCCATGCAGTATGCTCACACTGCACTGAGGAAGCCTATTTTTAGCTTGTTGTTTTTAATCATCACATTAGCGCTCTCCTGTACACACCTAGGATTAAAAAAAAATTAAATTAACTGCTCTCAGAGGAGGTTTTATGTTCATCTTTCTCTCTCTCTCTCTGTCTGTCTCTCTCTCCTCAGCACATATGCTTAAAGTGTCCAGAGGGACAGAAGTTCTTGATTCAAATCAAATTAAATTCCCAGGGCAAAACATGCATGAACAAAATATGCAGACTCGGTTTTTCCCCCTCTCACATTCTCTCTACCCCTGTTTTTCCCCAGTTGACTCTGTCTCACTCACTCACACACACACACACATACACACACACACACACACACACACACACACACACACACACGGCATGCACAAATAAATGTACGGTTGAACACATGCAGTACTCCAGCCTAGGAAAGAGTAATTGGGGAAAATATGTGAATATAGAGCAATTTGTAATATGCTAATTGTTACTTAAGAGTTGCTTACTCATAAATTACTCTGGAGGGGTGGCAGCGGAATGCATCAGAGTGATTGTTTGCCAGAGGTGCTGAACAATATTGAATACAAGATACAGGTTCCATCAATTACATCAGCTTAAAGTCTCTCACTGGAGAAAATGACCTCAGTAGTTTGAGTAACGGATGAAACGCTCTTCTCCACAAGTTTAAAGGATGGTTTGAAATTCAAAAAGAAATATTTTGTTTGGAATCACCTCAAGGTTTTTACAGAAAACTCAGTTCTCATTAATCCGTGATCAGACATCAAAGAAAGAAAAGCCTCCATCCTCCTTCCTCGTTTTCCTTACAATCTGTCCACATACACACACACACACACACACACACACGTTATTTATTTCACACAACAGGTCAAGTTTCACCAGGAGTCATATTATCTCAGCAATGCACAAAATTGTAAGCAGGTGAACAATCCATCACTCTATCCAGCTATCCAACCACCCATCCAATGCAATTCAAGACTTTTCACAGATAAATTGTCAAGTAAAAAAAGTCTTCCAAATGAACATGCTTCCTCTAATTGCTGAAATCAAACCCTGGCTCATTCTCTCTGTTTCACCACCCGTCCCACCATGCCAGGGATGATTAAACTGAGCATTGAGATTTTTCAGTGAGTTCCCGATGCAGCCCTCATAAATATTGTAAAGCCTTTGCGTGGTAAATTCCTAATGAGAACTGTGCTTTTTTTGCCATGTCAAGCACACAGGTTTGGACCCCACTCTCTGTGCAAGGGGCCCCATGTTTAATTAATCAGAGCAGTAATTAATCTGTTTGGACAGGGAGGGAGCAAGAGCAGCTGGCTGCGGGCTGCCTGGATGTTGGCTCTGCCCACAATAGCCAGGGCTTTAGGGTGGAAGAAGTAAGTGTGCAACATGCTGCATTTTCTCAGCCCAGGCCATTTAGCAGGTCTCTGGATTGAACTTCAAAAGAAGATTCATTATATTCTTCCTCTTATATTTTGGGGCTTGGCCAGACTGCTAAGATTATTAGTTTGCTGATTTGTTTAGCTGGCAGCATTGTAGCCATTTTAGACAGTGCAGAACCTTCTGGAATCTTTTTAGTAGTGTGCTCTGTGATGTTTTAGAGTCTGTCCTGTTAGGACAGAGATCACAATATATTAGAACATCAAACATGTCATTATTATGTCACTATGACCTTACATCAAGGCCAAGGTCACATAAATGTCATTGTCATTCACACTTAGAATTGAACACTTGAAATCACATTTGAAATCAATTAAAATTTTGTTGTTCCCAGTTGTCAGAAACAGATCATTTAAAATCGGGCTGTTGTGTTTAAGGTGGACACGTTGTCAAATCCTTAGAATACTTAGAATACTAAATATACTGTATCATAAACATGTCATGTCTTTTTGAGTTAGCTCATTTACTTGCAAACCAGTCTCTCTACTGTGTATCTGGAACAGAAAAACAGACTGGCATTTCAGTGTTATTTCTGTCATATGAGTGTCCTAATACTATTAATCTTGCTTCTCCATCATCTGTCTGTAGTCTAAATGTATCATCCTCTTTTGGAACTAATAGCTCCTTGGGTGGAACATCAGGGTTTCCATCTCATCTGCAGAGAAAAAGTGGAAGAGAGAGATTTAATTTTGTGTCCTCAGGCCAATATCAGCTGAATGAAGATGGTAAGCAGTAGGAGTTCTCATACTCAAGGCCACAGACGCACTAGCTTTGTCTCTCTCTCTCTCCTTCTCCCTTCCTCCCACCCCCTCACTCTCTCTCATCATCCTTCTACCTCTCTGTCAAGGGAGTCTCTGTGTACCACCCATCCCAGATCACCCCATCAAAAACAAACATCTGTGGTTTCACACAAGATATTACTTAAGTATTTATTTACAAAAAAGAACTGCAAGATACCGCTCATAAATTTTTCACACTTTTTTTCCTCCATTCTTCATGTAACCACCTCTCTGCCGACCGATGAGAGTGGCTGATTAAAAAGAAAGAAAATCAATGGCGTCATGATGAGTGAAGGCTTTTGCAGTGTTCAAATGCAAACCCCCGCGTAAAGCGATCCTCCACACTGCCGACTTGCTGTGGGTTGTCAAAATGGCATCACTGGAGGAGCGGCAACCACCCACCTCCAACACCACCACCACCACCACCTCTGCCCCCAAGCCCCCAAACACTTTTCAAGGGCAGATGTGTGCTGGATGTCTGTGGTTAGCTGACACTGTTTCCTGTCTTGTTTCCTGACAGATTCATGTCGGAGGAAATGCAAAGCACTTATTTCAGCCTCGCATCTCTCCCTTTTTCACCCCCACCCCCATCCCCCATCCCTCCCCAACCTAAACCTCCATCTCTCTCAGCCACGTTCCCTCCCACTCCCCCACCTATCTTTCTAAGCTCTGCTGGCAAGGGCAAGGGTCACACACATATTCCTCCACATCTGGCTTATCTCAGCAGCTGGCACCACACCCTCCAGTTGCCCTCCCCCTGTGTGTTTGCCGCACCAGTGACTCATGCTTAGCCAGAGAGAGAGACGAGAGAGAGAGCTCACTTGATTGCATATAATAATATATTAGAAGGATGTGGTTAAACTGTAGACACTGAAACTGCTTAAGTCTACTCCCTCTGTTTCTTTAGTTGGAAACAATGTTTTTGACACGTCTGTTCGGAAAACACAAAGAGAGAGGGCTGATACCGGAAGAACTGGAATGTTGTGAAGTGTGTGTAGTGAAATTCCCATAGAAGCAAGTTGTATGCAAGCAAAAAGACTGATGTTTATTAGTTGTGTGCATCTGTGGCTTTTTTTTTACCAGAAAGCACTCAATTATTTGGGGTCACTCTCCACCGCATGTTGAGATGCATTTGTATTCTCTGTCGTTTTTCTCTTTTCTTGTTGAGAATAAAACTCACTGATTAACTGCCTACAGAAAAGTGCAGGATTGAATATGTCTTGAAATCCCAGAAAGTAACACTACATGTTGGTATGCAGGACATGAGGGCCAACACAATCTCCATACAGTAGTCAAGTATTTCATCACTAGAGATGAAAAGGTCACAGAGCTACAGCCATCCATCCTCTGTACATTTGCAGCCTATGCTTGCTATTGACTGCTCTCTGCCTGAGACTAGACAAGTGGGCCTCCACAGCTTTGGAAAAAAAATCTCTGAAAGGATTTCATACGCTGAACGGCTTGTCTCCTTGTGTGAGGTTACAATATTACTCTATTATCACAGTCTCACTGGGTCAAGGAAGTCAATTGCTGTTCCTAATGGTCTTCAGAGGGGCAAGGTGAATGAAATGTCCTCCAGAGTGCTCATTGTAGGCTTTCATATGCTGCCTAGCAGTGGCCACTTGAAAACTAGCTCTTTCAGATTATTTGTAAAAATGCATTTGTTTGATGTCATATTTAAATCTAAATAATAACATTGTTTATTATTTCCATTTAGCGAAAAACACATATTTATACACATATATGTGTCTGAGAAAGCAAAGGTAAACAATAATGCTATCTATCTATCTATCTAAATAATTTGTGAACATGAAACATGCCATAAAAATAAAGTGGGTCCAATCATTACTGCCAAATACAATAATCATCTTCTTTGGTATATGTTTGAGGAACATCTTTCAAGTCCCACTTAGTCCCTGTTACGCCAACCCACCAGCAGTACATCTGTGTACATGTGCCGATGGAAAGGAGGTTGCCCAGGCAAACACAGCACGTAATTGGGTCCATGCTGTGGTATTATGAAGTGCATTGGAGCTACGTGGGAGAAAATCAAACTGTCCTTTGAAGTAATTCTTTGATGGATTTGCGCAGCGGGGAGCACATTTGGAAAAGCGCATTTGTGTGAAAAAGAGGTGCCCATCACATGTGAAAATGGACTGAATGGGACAAGCCCAGCATGTGAAGCAGCCAAGCAGTGACTTGTTTTCACTTCCCCCCATGAAACACATACAGTGCTGCACACAAGCAGTACTAAATGTCATCTAGGTAGGGGGAGACATTGTTGAATTCATCAGATTCTTGTCAGAGGGAAAATGGCAACACAGATAAAAAAAACAAGCTGGTAGCTTTTTTGTGACTTTTTTTGTGGAATCCTCTCTCCCTTTGAGACTGCTGGTGCCCAGTATGGGCTCACTAATGCTTGTGGAGGCCTGATGAACTTGCCTGCTGTTTGTCAAGAGGAAGCATTTGCCCCGACTTGATGAACTTCAGTAGCGATCTATAAGCAAAGGCATGTGGGTCAGATCCAGCTCTCTTCAGAGTAAAGCCACTGACACCATCAGTGAACAGACAGAAGGATATGGGATGGGAAGATGAGGAAGTGAGAAGAGAGCAAAGAAGATAGAAGATTGATTTTTTTCATGTGTAGTAATTAAACCCCCATCGATTCTTTTAATTTGAGATATACACCCCTTTGTTAATTCCAATACCAGCTGATTACCTAATTACCAACTCGGCCATGCGTACCCATAACATATCATTCCCAGCTCTAGCACTGTGAAATTGAACATGGAGTCAAAAATGGATGTTTTGGTCTTATTGTCAGTCATTGTCCTCTTCTGGTAAAAGCACATTCAGCCACAGGCAGCTATGCTGCTAGCCATAGGGGGGTGGGGGTTACTATCATGGTTTTGTGTTTTTCTTTTTTTTTCTTTTATTCTCACTAAGCAACTCCATCCACTGACATCTTTTTTTTTTCTTTTTTTTAATTCCAACAGAGCAATGGTAATTGCTTCTGGGTGGGTTTGTGCTGTCAGCCATCTTCAAGGGGGATTTCTGTGACATCCAGGCTATTGATCAGTAAATTTAACACTGCCTTTTTGAGAGAGAGAGATGGAGAGAGTGTGTGAGAGAGAGATGGAGAAAGGGAGAGTGAGAAGAGAGAGAGAAAGAGAGGGAGAGAGAGAGTGTATGTGAGAGAGAGATGGAGAAAAAGAGAGAGAAAGAGAGAAAGAACGAGAGAGAAAGAGAGCCTTTGATGCAGGTCTCCACTTGTGGTACAGCTTCCATCTTGCCCTGAATGACAGCCCCCTCATGGCCAGCGATGATTTGGAGGGTTTTTTGCCAGCCTCTCCCCATGACCACCTCCATGCTGCTCCTTTCGTTTTATCACTCTTATAAACATGTATTCCCTTGCTCCATTTTACCCCCTCTCTTTCTCTCCACTGGTTCTGTCTGCCCTTTAAAAATATCTACTACTTTCCACAGCGGTAATTCAATGTCTGTCCACCGCTGACAAAATGCCAACATGCAATTTACTTAACATGTACCACATGTCTGTTTGGTGACGAGCCAAACGTCCAGGAATTGAATGAATCTTTGGCTTCAATGCTCTTGATGCTTGAAGCGTAACAGAATGTAATGATGACTTATTTTCAAGCTGGTGTCTTTCTTTATTGGAAGTGTTAAATTGATCTCTACATGTGACCTGGTAACATGTAATCACAGACTGCCTTTCTTCACAATTAATTGCACCACATTTTAAATGCAAACACTTGTTTTAACTGGAAAATATAGTGACACATTCATTATGAGATCCAGGAACTGTTAAGTAAAGAACAACTAAATTGGTGGCAACACTATTAGCTAGTTGAAATTAACATCCTTTTTCGATCACTTCAATCTGCTTTAGAAAACTCTCCTCCACACATTTGTTGTGGCACCAGACGATGTTGTGGAGAGACTTGAGGAGCACCGTCTGAATTCAAAATGCCTTTCACAAATTAGCAGGCAGTCAGGCACGCTCCGGCAATTCTTTAAAGGAAGTTAAGTCTGCAACCAAGTCATTTGAAAATGAATTTGCTCCCGCTGCTGTCATTTGTCACGGCTGCCAGCTTTGCAGGGTTCAAACACCTGGGCCGCTCAGACAGAGAACTCATTTGCTTGCCCTGATTTCAGTGCAGTCCTATGTTGAAACACCCAATCCCATCCGTTCAGTCTTATTTGTTTGTGTTTTTGTTTTTGTTTGTTTTTGTATGTGTTTGATTCATATAATTTACCCTCTCTGTTTTGTGTTTATTAGTATTAATATGAAAGGTCTACTGGATATTTTGAGGGAACTAAAGACAACAGCTTAGTGGTAGCATGCAAATTATACTACATATAGTAACAACATGTGGTCTGTACTACTATTTTACTGATTCACATGTCATCCCACAATCTAGTTATTTCTAAATTCTATGACCTAAATCACAAGCCGTAAACGTTTTCTGTCAGATATCCTAATTTCTCCTTTTGTTGTTTTGGGGAGACGGGTCTGTGGACATCTTCTGGGACAACTCCTAGGTCTCTCAGCTCTCATCTCCTCAAAGGGGAGGCCACTAACCCTGGCTGTGTATCGATAACATATTGATATCTGTGTGTCAGGTTGTCCTGTTTCTTCAGCCACCCATGTTTCACCTTGAGAAGGACTCCGGGGTTACAGACAGAGGCTGTTTGATCCTGTGTCATAGCTTTTCCATTATTCAACACAGTGTCTGGGGAAGGCTTGTGTGCAGCCATCAATAGCTTCCCCCAGTAAACAATAGCTACAAATGATACTTGCCAAGTCGCCTCAGCCTTTTGCTAAACCTCCGACTCCTTCTCTAGGTTGTCAATTATAAATATCAATATTGTTTGAGAGGGAAGGGCTGCTGGGCCACGTATTGTTTGTTTGCTCAAGTTAAAGTGGAATCAGGAAAAGAAAGAAAATCTTCACACAGAATTTTTGTGTGCATTTATGATGCATATTTTAGAGATAAAATATATAAAATATATTTATAAAAATATGATCTACTTTCTACTTTGACTCCATCCTAAATGAGTCCACCCAAATTCTCTCTTCAACTGCATTATTTTTACACGGCTGCAGTATTTGCCCAGACAGGTTTTCCACAGGTTTTGAATGCCTCAACATCTTTACTTCTGAGAGACTCTGCCTCTCGGATGCTCTTTTCAAACCAAATCATGGTGTTTGTTTAATTCTTTGTGAAATGTTCCTCCTACTTTCTTTAAAAGTACACATCTTTTCTTGCCCCCATCCAAACTGTTATGTTATGTGTTATAGGCATCAAATTGATAATGATATTTTTTCATGAGCTAATCAGTTTAAATTTGTCAATGAATTTGTCAGTTTCAACATTTGATGTCCTTTTTTACAATTTCCATTAGTTACTTAATATTATGCCATTCTGTTTTTTATCTAAATTGTAAACAGCATGCAATGTTTTTTGACAGGAGGGTTGCTTAAAAGTACTCAAGCTCATGAAGAGCACTGGACAACTTTCTACAGCAGGCATGGCAGTGGAGGGCGTAGTTATGACTTATTTGGATTCTTTGATGGTAGTTTTGTTGACAGGTATTCCAGCAGATATCTTGCTGGGGGATTCTTTGCCTTTTTATGCCAAACCTTACAGCCAAAACAAGTTTCTCTGAAGTATAAATATTTTGTTTTGTGTTATCAGAACTTCTTGTAGTTAAAAAAAGAGAAAAAAAAGCTTCATGTTGACTGTCTGAATTTGTTATGTTCTGTCTGTCTTTCCCTGCATTGAGGGGGAGTGAGCAAGAGAGGGATCAGTAATTGAGTTATGTTGTGTAATGAGATAATGATCAGGACTGAGGGATAATTCCCCTCTCTCTGCCTTAATGCACTCAAACATATGCCAGAGCACCGGCCACAGGCGGTTTCAGGGGAGATGAGCTTTTATTAACTGTAAACATCACTTAATGTTTACCAGATAAAAACCGCACAGGATGCAAAACATCCACAAGTGTCCTTATTGAATTATTCAGAGGCTTTCGGAGAAATAAATAGAGGCTGAGAGGGGGAGATATATGTGAGAGAGGGGAAAAGAACAACAAAACGTGAGCCAAGCTCTACTCCTCAGCCATGTGTTTACTTCATTGGGAATGTTTGGGAGTTATATCAACAGTAATTACATTACCTGTCACCATAAATCTGAATTCCTCTCCACACCATTCAACAGTATTAAACACTTGCAATGGAAGTGTAATGAGAAGGTTCATCCACTGCAGCTCTACACCTTGTTCCTGAGATGTACAGCAAACAAAATAATGGGACTTTGGTACTCGCTTTCCAAAACCTGGATGCCTTCAGTTTACAGTGCTGTTATTCTCATTCTAATTTATTCTACCATTAACTGCTGTAAATGTAATGCATTCAAAATGGAGTCCAAACATTAGCCAGCCTCCTTGTTTCTTTGTCTATTACTGGCTCCTGGCAAATGGATATTAAATGCATCGCCATTTTTTCCCCCAACAATTACATATTCTGCTGTGTGATTCTGAATCAGTCATGCACAAAATGTGGTGTGCATTCTAAATAAATTGGGAATGTGAGTTTTTGTTTTGTCTAGCTGTTATTCCAGGTTTATTTTCACTAAGACATGAAGAGCCACTTCTGGTCAGGGATTGCCTTAAATAAGAGCAGAGTGTCATGACAACGTGTACATGTGTGGCAAGCTTCTTCTCTTTGATGCTTAATGAGCATCCTGACTCTGATCCTGAAACTCTCAACCACTGGTGCCTTACAGGAAGTCAACCAGTAACCAAAGCATTCTGTTTGTGCAGCATATGTTACAACAGTTAGCTTCCTCTACAACAAACAGCTAGCTAAGTTGTACCACGCATTGTGCATATTTTAAAAATACTAGTCCTCCAAAACTATTTTAACAAATGTACAATGTTATATAGTCTTTAGACATTTCATACAAAGGGACAATCTGAACAGTTGTCACCATCAATTTGGCGCACTTGCAACAACTGATTCTGAAACCGTCTGAAGCTGTTTCACGTCCTTGCCATAGTGTTGCTTCCTTTCTTGTGGGATTAAGACATGGTTAAATGTACACTCAGTGCGATAAAGCACCTCATCCGAGCCCGTGTCAGTTAGGAAAGGGCAATTTCGTGATCTTGATTGTCCTGCTGTCACAGTCATCCCAAGGAAAAGGCAAATGTGATTTTAATTGGAGTTTTTGTATGTCGGCACTGCTTCAATCTAATCCTGTCTGACATTTTTCCATAAGAGACTTAGCTCAGCTGTACCCCGCCCTCCCCCCCACCCTGCCGAATGACAGAACTATCTGTGCTTTTGTCATAGAAGACAACTTACAACATTGTATGACACAAGACTAATTGCCCGAATGTGAGCCTGTGACAGGGAAAAGCTCAATTAAATTAACACTTGAAGGCTTATCAGTATGTAAAGTGATTTTCTAATCCTTGAAGTGTGTGGGAGGGTGCCTTTACCTCTGCCTAATGAGGGCACGGCTGTTTCCCCTTCCTTCTCGGCCTGGAACCCCAAACCCCCCCCCATGTCTTTCACACACTCTGGGCTCTTGGATGGGAAGACAGCCCAGCAGGCAGTGAAAGCTGGACTCTTAAATCTCTGACATCCTCTGACTTCTCTCGGTCCGCCCTGCTCCCTTTTTTTTTCCTTCCACCCTCGCTGTTCCTGTCATCCTTTTTTTTCTCATTTTTATAATTTTCTATCACCCATTGTCTTACGTTTTTGCTCTTTCTCTCTTGCTCTCTGTGTTTTTTTCCTTTGCTGTCACAGTCCACTCTCCATTTTTCCCTCTCCCTCTGTGTCCCCCCTCTCTCCCTCCCCATTCCACCACTCGAGAATGAAGGACAGGGACAAGGAGAACGGAGGAAGCGAGGGAACGAGGAGGACAGATGTTGAGACATAGAGAGATGAGGCGCAGCAGAACGTAGGGGTAGGGAAAGCTGTTCTGATGTGGCACTGAACAACTCCCCCGAGGAGGCATGATTCATTAGCTAAAATGCTGAGGACGACAGTAGTATCAAGTGCGTTTCATCAACACATTTAATTGCCCTCTGGAGTTGGTGTGGTGTAGCAACCTAAGTCCAGAAAATCACAGCCCCTCCCATCACAGACACACACGCACGCACACACACACACACAATCTCTCTATCTCTCTTACACACACACAAACACACACACACACACACACACACCACATTCCAAATTTAAATCCCGATGATTAATAACCCATGCTCATACAATTGGTGCTCACACTTGGTCTAGTGTTTAGGTACAGTATAGGGCCACACACATAAAATCCCAAGCATGCAAACAACTGGTCCATAGACAGCCTCATCCCATAATAGTCTGGTTCCTCCCCATTAGGCACCCCTTGCACACAGAAAGTAGGCATATCAGTAATGGCGATCGCCATAGACAGCATAAATCTTGTGTGAGTGGAGCTGTAAATCCCAACTCCTTGCTGTTAGGCCAGCGGCTGGCGTGCCTGTCACAGGCCTGCTTAAACCAGTCAGCCTCCCATAAATTACACTCAATATTTACTATCTGGCAGTACCTAGGCATATGTGGGGGTTGCTGGATGCACACCAGCTTATGATGATGGGGCACTGGGCCACCAGCGACCCTGTCCAGTCATGCGGGATCCACCTGTGTGAGCTTCTCCAGGAACACATGCTTCAGTTGTGTCAGCTTCAGACTATAGTTGATCTCATGCATTTGTGTGTGTGTGTGTTTATGTGCATGCGTGCGTGTGTACCTGTGTTTGTGTTGCTCTCTGTTCCTAGGAAGGCCCAGTTCTTTCAGTTTTTCTAGCTTTTGTTTGTGTACATACTCTCCCTTTCTTGCTCTCTTTTTCTTTCTCTCCTCTCTCTCGCTCGCTCTCTCTCTATCTCCAGTCCTCTCTCACTCTTTTCACACTTTCTCTTGTCATGCAGCTGTTTCTGTGTGACCCCCTACCGCTGTATCGAACACTTTTGACTGCACTCACTGAGTGTGAAATGATGCTGAGGGTGGGGGAGAGGGTGTGTGTGTGTGGGGGGGGGGCGGTGGGGCGGTGGTGGTGAACAGATTGGAGCAACTGACATAATTTCCCAATAAAACACCCAATCTATTTTCTAAAGTACAATATTAACTCGCAGTTGATTTTCTAATAAAATATTTGATCTGCGTTGATAATAGCTGGTCTTGGAGGGGTCTATAAATGCTCCAAAAATGTTTTTGCCACACAAATGCAGACACAGATCAGCTATTATAAAAACCCATTACCAAAATTGTGTTTAAAAAAAGATAATGTTGACATTTAGGAGTCATTTATTATTCCAAAACATTTTATTTTTAACCTTTAATTTCTTGTCTTTCAAGGTTCACCCTCAACTTGGTTGCCTCCATGGAAAATTGTTTCATTACATAATTGCTCCATCATTATTTGTGGGCGAGAGTTGCTGAGAAAGAAGAATGCACTTTGATTACATAGCCTAATCCATTGGTCATGGACCTGGGCTCCAGTAGGAGATGCGTTAGAGCCTCCTTTGCCTCCAGACACATTGCCGCTTTCTTTGCATAATTGCAAATGGTGCATATTGCCTGGTCTTCGTGGACACTTTCAGTCAAAGTCACTTAAAATACACTAAATGCATACGTAAGGGCAGTGTGCTGCATGTCAAATCATGGCCTGTGGCATCACCGCCAGCACCATGTAGGCAACTACCCCTGCCCCCTACCCCCCTGGCCCCCCTTGTCTGCTCCAGGAATTCAGATGCATTTGCTCAAGGCTCCAGCTGTGTATCTGTGTGTGTGTGTGTGTGTGTGTGTGTGTGTATGCATTAGTGTAAGCGATATGTGACCTTCATCGCTAATGTGCTGCCCTATGCCCACTGAGAGCCCAGAGGTTTCACTCAGACTCCATCTATCTATTGAGTTCTCTTATCAATGCATCAGTCCTTCCCCATGTGAACTGTCTTTTTTCTATGGCATTTCAGATCAGTTTCACATAACCTATATGCTAACATTTTTGCTTCTGTTTGCTGCACTGTGTGCTTAAGAATTTTGTCTGATGTAAGGCAATTCCCATTTCCAATTTCATGCTCTCTCTCTCTCACGCTCATTCTCTCTCTGTCTCTCTCTGCTGTCTGTTCTGTTCAAGCAGAATTCTAGAACCTTCCAGCCATATTCCAAGGCCACACACACACTCGAACAAATTTCTTCACCCAAGAATAGAAGGGACATTTTCATTCACAGCAGTGCTTTTGTTTCACGTGAAATGCAACAGAGGTGCTAATCAAATCAATCGGGACCTGCAGCACATAAATGAAAATAGGAACATAAGATCTGCTTATGAATTAATTAGCTCTCTGAGGCGTGTTCATGGTGAGGAAAGTTATTAGTGTTCCCTCCTTACAAAACTGAACATAAATGCGCATCGGCAGAAAATCATCTCTATTGCTGAACATGTATAGATTTGAACAAGGGCTCTGCCACAGTGAGACACTTTTGTTTCTTCTTCTTTTTCTCCTTTATTCCTTTCTTCTTTTGCCATTATCAACCACATTGCTTCATCAGGACGAGGAAACCAATAATTAGTCTTCATGTCAGCATTGAAATACTCTGAGGCGGCCACCAGCATTGGGTTCCTGTTTCTGTGTGATTGATTATATCTGGCTACCTCTGTAATGGCCTTTTTGTCTGTGAGTGTCTATGTGAAGAGCTCTTTTGTCTGCGGCAATTAAGCTAATTGCTATTTGCTAATGTCTCCAGCCTGATAAGAGAAGCCATAGAGATCCTGTCATCCAGTCTCCTTGCGTCACAATCACTAATTATATTTACATGTGAAAGAGCACACTTTTGAGAGTGCTGCTGTGTCATTCCTTTGTTCTCTCATATAACTGTGACTCCAAATTGAAGCCGGGCATAATTAGCCTCATCTAGCATCAACAAAATGTGTTGTTTGGAGTTCACTAGTTCTTCATCGTGTGTTTACTGTTCCTCTGTGTTCTTTAAGATTTAGCTTGTAATTAGCATGATGAAACTGCCATCAGTGTCAATCTATATGATGAGATGGTGATTGAACATTTTTGTTATTTTTAAAAAAGAAAACTAATTTACAAAGATGAGTTTCTTTTAGCACATTTCAGAATTTGTGGGTTTCTGTTTGGAGCCAGTCATGGAAGTGATCCTGAGCCATAAAACACCAGTCATCTGTGACAGATTGACTCTGATTCCAATTCTGTCTGTTGATGCACAAAGAAATTAAGGGGGGCAAACTATAATTGACTGCAGTTGATTGAAAAAACAACACGGGGAAATGGAAGAGCGTGCTAACTCTCAGGGTCAACAGTGCCGCCTGGAGATTCTGTTGTGTAAAATGGAAGTGCTGAATGTTGTGGAAAAGACTGAACTGATAGGCATTTGGGTAGCGGTGGCATTATGTAGCCTGAATTCTCCCAGGTGGCACAGACATCACACTGAGACATCCCAGCCCAAAGTCTGCAATCTTTATATTCATGAGCTAGCATGCTGTGGTGGGAAGTGTCCCAAGCCTGCTCAAGAGAGACAGGGGAAGCAAATTATTCTGCCTGTCTTTCTCTTCTCACTTTGGCTCTGTGTAAGTTTGTGCGTGTCTGCGAGAGGAGGCATTATGGGGGATTATAAACCCCAGCACATGCAGAGCGCAGCCATCTGGCCTGACACCTCTCACCTTGGAGATGATCTATGGTGCAAGCTGGACTTGTTTTAGAGTGCTTCACGCCTGTGAGGTGCATGGGTTGAATAAAAGGATTTATGAACGGATGCAGACCTTTTGTCAACAGACAGTACGCAATAGTCAATCCTCCATCTCCCTCCTGTCAGATCATTTTAAGCATTATGGAATCACTTCTGCTCGGGAGAATTGTTTTATATAATCAGCCTTCTTTTTTTCTTTTCAATGTGCAGTATAGTTTTGGTCATGTGCCCTGGGCCCACTCATACTGATCTGGAGATCCACTGTGTTTCGCTCCTCAGCTCAACATCAAATTGAGCTAAAAGGTCAGGCAAAATCCAGGCTACTGGCAATGTACACGGCTGTTGCTCCACAACCATTTTATAGAGTGGGAATTGTGTTAATTGGTTGTTTTGTATGTTAACATCGTCACTGTTAAGACCTGGTACAGTAGTAAAATAATTAAAAATCCATCATTACCAATCCATCATGCTAGCCCCATTAGAATGTTGCACTATTGTGTCCAGAGTTTCTCACAGAAGGTGATGATTACATTGTCAAGCATCTCTGTGTAAATAGGCTTCCAAAGCATCATGGACCTGTCAGGTGCTCACCAAGGGACCCTCGCCAAAAATGAAATGTCCTTTTCCACAGGCCCATTAACTCCTCTATCCGTGCTAATGTAATAAGCTCCCTCTGTGTTCTATTAGCTGGAGTTTTTGATGCGGCAGTCCATCTCTCTCTCTCTCTCTCTCACACACACACACACACACACACACACACACACACACATACACACAAATTAGCACAGAGGCCTGTCACCAGCAAGTAATGTGAACCAGCTAGTACCACCTGCTGGCATTGGCTGGACTTCATGCCATAATGGCAATATTGAATATGTATTATCATTCATTATATGTTGTCATATGTGACTGCATTCGCATAGAAACTATGATGGCATCATTTTGAGTTGTTAAGTCTATAGCATGCCACATATGTCTATAAATATCTCTGTACGGCACATGAAACTAATGAAACTACTCCAAGCAAAACAGCAAGTCTCAGTTTCTCTGTGCACATTCCTGCAGCTTTTGGGCTGCTGGGTTGTTGGGCTGCTGGGTTGTTGGGCTGGGCCACAGCTGCTGCTGCTGAAGCCCATTGTCAGGCAGGGGAAGGTCGGAGGCCCCAGTCACAGCCAGCAGACAGAGACCGGCTTCTTCTCCTGACTAAACATGTCCGCCGCCAGCCCAGCATGGGCTGCTTAATTGCTCGTGTTATCAACGGTGCTCTGAGTGAGGCAAGGCACAGCAGAACACACCTGATGTCTCTGTTGCAGATGTGTGGTGGGTGCTTGGCCTCTCTGAAGAATCTTTGTTTACACTTTACTTGAGGTTTTTGGCATAAGAGTGACACGTCTTTTTTAACAGTCATGACTGTTGACATTCAAGTGTCATTCGTTTTTGTGTAATGTAAAGTTGACACTGTTTGGCGGTCAGACATGACAAAAACCGAATGACAGTTAATGACAACAGTCCTAAACATTTTGGCATGTTTATGATACATGTTATGCCATGTTTATGACAGGTTCATGTAACTCTTGTGTCAAAAACCTCCAGTAAAGTGTAACCGTAATTCCTTCATAATGTTCCGTCTGCTTCTCATCTCTCAGTTTCTCTCTTTCTTTGTGTTCTTCTTCATCTCCCTCACTCTCTCTGCTACTTGAGACTCAATGATGGAAACTGACTAAGGAGAACATCTGTAACGGCGGGCCCATGAATGTTGTCTCTCTCACGTACACCTGCACAAGCCAAATGACTCATTCTGCATTGAATTTTCCTTCTGGCTGTGAACCTGCCATTGTCTGTGGTGACGGCAGTGGCCACGCTTGCTTCCAAGTAAACAGTCATGTTGAGGCAATGCATTCTCTTCATTTGCAAGCTCCCCATAGCACCATGAGGGACTGAATGGAAAGACAGCAGTCCAAGCCCATTAGGGAAAGAGTGCTCCTTTTTGCAGTGCCCACAGAACAGATTTGCACTGATCATGCTTTGGAAGAATCACCCATATGTAAATACTTAAGACTTAAGAGTGTTAGCCAGGGGCATATCAAAAAGTTGGAGCTAGTTATATTAGTATAGTGTCAGCCCCAAAAACTGCTGGATTGTGTCTCTGTTGATTTGTTTGTTCTTCTGATGTGCATTTGGAGATTGCATTACAGGAAAAAACCGATGGAAAAAAATCTGCATATATATCTGGCAAGGTAATGACAGACACCACAACAAATTGAGTGCTGCTAAAATGGCCAATGACATCTAATGACGTATTAGCCAATGTGTGTCATTTTATGAGGCACTGTCACTTTGAATGATGAGATCATTTCACCCTCAGACCTCATGGCTGCTCCCAAGTGAGTGAATCTGTTGCTGTTGCCTGGAATGACCCCTCCAGTCATGGGGTTCTGAAATTAAGCTTCTCGACTGTCCCCTTTTGTGCCACTTTGCATGTCATAATGACTCAATTAAGCTGTCTTCACAATCAACTCTTCAAATTGCTGTTTTTTTAATGCTGTCCAGAAAAACTAATATGCTTTCTGGGATGAAATGCTTTTTTATTTCTTTTGACATGAGATTGATTTCCAACCTATGCAGTACAATTGAAGCGGCCCACTTCTTCTCTAATGGAATTGTTGGATGGAGCTATGGCTATAAATTGGCAGTTTGTTTTACAATGGTGGTTTGTCTTTCAAGATGGCGGTCACCTTTTATACTGGTGTTATGCCCCTTAGAAGTACCCTGCCACACACAAATGTTTTTACCTGTTGTTTTTGAAATATGATAGGTCTATATGATTTAGTGTTGTATGGTGCATGTGAAAATTGAGCACTATCTTCTCTGTCTGCAATAGGCAATGAAAAGTATGAAAAGTTTGTTTGTGTTACATTAACCTGCGTTGTGTTACCTCAGATCAACGAATATCCCTGAAATGAAGATAACAGGCAAAACAGCGACACTGTCAGTTTTAGTTTTATACCAGAATTACTAGCTATGGGACAAATGGCTGCAGTTACTTTTTGTAGAAGTCCGTTATTATTTCTGTTTCCAGGGCATTTAGAAAAGAATGACATGTTGACTTTGGTGAATACAAATGGCTTTGTAAGTTTTCACCTGTTGTAACAGTAGTAATTGTAACAGTAACATTGCGATAACGGAACAGTTATCTGGTTATGTTGGCTAGTGTCAAACCTCTACCGTTGTGATGTGTTTGTAAATGGATGTGGGTATCATTTCTTCCTCAGCTTCATCTGAAATTTCACATTCCAAAAAGTTTTGTTCTTCCTCCCTAATGTAACATTAAATATATTCACTCATCTATTCACCTGCCATCAGAGCCAACACTAAGCAGCTAACCTTCAGCAGCAAATCAGAGCATAGCTCATTATCATAAGCAGAAAAACAACGTGCTTTCCCTTGAAGGCTATTTAAGTAGATTAAGTAGATTAATGATGACCCTGTTAAGGTCTCTTTGTAACATTTTCAGCCCAACTAAAGTTACATACTAATCTTTGGAGACCTCAGAGAACAATTTAAAATACCTTATATATGTATAGCAGGGCACCTTTAAGTTAAGCTGTTGGGTGGCACATGCCATTGTGATGTCCGCTCGGTGTGGTGGCATGGCACTGTGGCCAGGTCATTGATATGGCTCTCATGTCCTCATCATCTTTGTCGGGAGGACGGGAGTCATGGCGACAGCACGGTGTGGCGGCGGTGACATTTGTGCCACTATCAGGCTCTCGCCACGGAATGGTCCCAGCAGACAGAGATGGAGTCTCTCTCTCTCTCTCTCTCTCTCTCTCTCTTTATTTCTGTCTGCCTGCCCTATTCTGTCTTTCTCTCCCCACTCTATTTTTTCATTGTTTCCATTGTCTCCTGCTTCTTCGCTTTCATCCCCATCGTGCGTCTGTTTTACTCGTTCTGCATGAATGCCTTTCACACATAGCACTGGAGGCAGGCGGGGGCCATGCCTGCAACACACACACACACACACACACACACACACACACACAGACTTATCTTTGCCTCTGTGACCTTCACAGGCTCATTAGTCAGGCCTCTGGCCACGAGAGCAGCATGGGAGATAGGCAGGTCCTGAGCCCTGAATATGAGGGCCACCCAGTGCTAACTTCTCACTCAGCTACACACACACACACATACACACACACACACATGCACACACACACACAAAGAGTGCTACACTCTATTTAATCTTACTCCCCACATACATAGTCCCTCTATAATAGAACCGAATGACCTCTCCTTAACCCTATGACCGCACAATGCTTTTCACAATCACTGTTCCCCTTTTTCTTCACTCTCTCTCCTTTTTCTTATTACACACACACACACACACACACACACACACTGTCCAGGGCTCGTACATTAAGGACCTATAGGATACTATGCTATTCCCCTCAATTCTTGCCCCGTCGACACAGGCTATTTCTATACAATGACCTAATCTAACACATTTCCACTACACCTTAATTTCCCCTTCCTTACTCTCTCAAAATTTTCACTGTGCCATGACATCTACTTTCATCACAGCACCATTCTTCCTTCACCCCGGCGGTGTTTAAAGTGGCTCTGCATCGGCTGCAGAAGGTCACCCGATTTTCCCTTCATGCCACTGGGGGCAGCCAGCCGCTTTGAGCAGCGCTGCCCTCGAGGTCAGCGACTCTCACTGGGTACTGGGAGCATCTGCAGGATTCAGGTGTGCCTGTGTGTATGTGTGTGTGTGTGTGTGTGTGTGTGGCCACGGGCTGCTAGGCAGAGCTTGAGCTGCATGGGCCCGAGTGACTGACGCCCGTGCAGCCATTGGCTCGCTACGTTCCTAATGCCCACTGAACAGCAGCATCCCACTGGGCACCCCAGAACATATCCTCCAGCTCCAAAGAGAGAGAGAGTGTGAAATGAATGGTGAGAAAAAGAGAAAAACAGAGGTGGGGACAGACAGGTCGAGATTAATGATGTAAATGCGTGTAGTGGGAAAAAAGAGATAGATAGAAGGGTTTGAAAGAGAAATAGAGGGAAAAGAAAAGTGAAGGAAAAGGCAGAAATGGAGAGAGTGACTGGGCGAGGCATAGCGGAGAGAGAGAGAGGGATAGAGTCTGGTACGGCAGATATTACCCATCTTCCCCACTGCTGAACACTGGTTCTTCAAGACTGTGAGGCCTTAGCCTGTTCCAGACAGTTCAGGCAGTCATCTACTCATCTTCATCTTCACTGCAATCATGGCTACTCCCTCAACAGTGAGATTTGCAGCGCAAACGCCCTGACAGCCCAACTGCATCTAACACCACACTGCAATCGCCAAAGCGGAAAACATGAATATTTATCACCAGACCGACAGCCTGTGTTTGTGTGTGTTTGTGGTGTGTGTGCTGTGAGTCTGCACATGTCTGTGTGTGTTCTTGTGGTGCAGGTGGCCAGTCACTGTGGAGCAACTAGGTGTAATGAATCCTGGAGCTGCAGGCCTCTGGAATCTGGAATCCCGATGTTTCACACACTCTTAGACAAGTCACCCTCTTGCCCACCTCTCAAGACCAAAATTCCAAAATGTAAAAGTTCCTGGCTGACAGAATGCAAAAATATAATTATAACTTGAGCATGGAAAAAGGAGAACTGGTAAAGATAATCATTATAATACTAAAATGAAGCAAGTGTACCCTCAGAACACACCATGGCATTTTCATACAATTCCCTTTCCTTTTGTGTTTTAAAACAATAGATTACCCTTACGTCTGCTAGCAAAGTTTTTAAAGTTAATAACATTGTACTCAACACGACTATTATTAATGTTGCAGTCACCTTGCCTGTGCAGAGATTTTTAAACGTGTTTCTTGGAGCATGGCAGAGTCATTGAATAATGAATCATTAAAGCCCGGCTCAGTTCTAATCCTCTCTTGAAAGTGATTGTTCTCCCGGTTCACACATTAAAGCTTTTAGAAGTGAGGAACAGGGAATTGATGGATCCGAGGTCGAGCTTTGGCTCCAGTACAATGGCACAGAATCTGAATGTGGTGTCGGGGTCGGAGACTACTGTGCTGTCTTTCAGATAGTCATATTGCCAAGGTGAACAAGGCTGATCACTTCCTTACTGGAAGTGATACTTGTTGTGGTTGTTGTTGTATCAAATAGAAACATTGCATAAACTCTCTTTTTTTTACCTATCAGTCCTTTAAATGCATAAAACACACACACACAGAATAGATAGAATAAACTTTTAGTGTCTGGTAAACACTATTTGGCTATGTTGTTTCATCATTCAAACTCTACCAAACAAACACCACCAAGCTAAATGTCCTGCCTAGAGTGACGGTATTTTCACTGAGTGCTCTAACAACCTGTTGGCAGCAGCCTGACAAATCAGTCGCTGTAATAAAGACGGCTTCATCGGGACAGATCGCTCTGGCACATAATAAAGGCAGAAATGGTGAAGACAACAGATGTGTCTTCTGACAAGATGTGAGCCACGGCATCTGAGCGCTGATGTCTCTAATTTCAACCGACAGGGTGCCACAGTACAGGAGAGAATAGTTGCGGTGGATGCCGTGATTGTTGCTGCCTTCTCCCCGACATGACACAACAGATGCTCAGTGTGATATTAAATCCATTGCGCCGGGAACATCTCTCTCGATTAGCTCTGATGTGTCTTATCCCGACTGGCGATGCTCAAAGCAAATTCCGCAGTTTGGGATTACAGAACTGTGTTTTGATGCGACCTTGTTCGTCTCCACCGGGTTGTTTGTGTGGTGGTTACTGACAGCTCAAAGTCATGTAATGGGGAAATGTGTCTTGTCCTCCCTCTTCTGTTTGAATGTCAAATGCATTACCAGATCCCAGTGTCCACAAGTCATCAACATTAGTATTTTGTGTGTGCAGAAATGATGATAGCTGTGCTCTTGTGTTGGGTTTGCACTGCGAGTAAACCATGTCTACAAATACAGTAGCCTTTGTATGGAGGCTGGGCTCCTCTTTGTAGAGACTTATAGAGTCATCTCCTATAGCTGTTTATATAGAAATAGGGGCTGAATTATAGATTGTGGGCTGCAGATCTGTAGATCACTTCTTTGACCTTAATTAACCTTGCCTCATGGGTGGGTGTGTGTGTGAGAGGGGAAGAGAGAGAGAAAAAAAGTTTGTATTACTATTTTGAAGCCTTCTTGAAGACCTACACATTCTCTTGAGCAGAGCATATTTCACACATCTTAGACCATTTTAGTCTGATTAACAACCAACATAGCAGCTAAGATCATGAATCGCTTTTCTTAGAAATATTCAAAGAAAATGAAAAGGAACAATATGGGATGTCTGAAGCTGAAGCTTTATTGTGTGAGAGAGAGAGTGAGTGTGTGTGTGTGTGAGAGAGAGAGAGGGAGAGAGAGAGAGAGAGAGAAAGGGAGAGCTAGAAAGAGAAGACAATTTTGTTTTATATTAATCCAGATTGATAGTGGCTCACTTGGAAGAAGTTGCACTTTGAAGTGTCGCCTTTTTTAAGCAGTAGCAGTAGCTCTCTTTTTTAATGTCTATGCAGAGTAGCTTTTTCAAACATTCTGTATCACATGTAAAGACTGTGGGAAGATTTTTATAGAACAGATAATACAACTGATATTTGGATTCTGATTTGCCTCAGACTAGGAGAGAGCCTTTTTGTGTTGTCGTTTTGTTTTTCCTTTCTCTTTTCCACTTCAACAAAAATGCACTTAACTTACAATGTGCCCTGTTTTTATGAATGAATCAATATGCTATCAAGCGAATGGAATTTAAATTAGACTGGCCTACCTCTGGATTGTCCTGGATTGTTCTGGATTGTCTCTTTTGAATCGGCTTCCACTTTATTTAGACTTCATACTGAATCAAAGACACGCTCAGCAACATGCATTAGGTGGAAGGAACATCATTTATCTACAAGTGCAACCAAAATAAATGCATTTGAAATGCTATTTGTTTTGCTGACAAATCGTTTTTTTTTTTTCATATTTTCAAAATCCTTTTCCACCCTTTTGAATCACCCAAGCTGCACACTTGGAGATGAGACCCTAAGTGTTAGGGAATTGTGTGTTGTGTGTGTGTGTGTGTGCGTGTGTTGGGGTGGGGGGGTGTTCTTATAAATAATGTTTATAATTTCAGTGTTGCTACACTGGAGCATGAAGCAGCCCATTATCTGGTTCATTACGAGAAGTGTGTGTGTGTGTGTGTGTGTGTGTGTGTGTGTGTGTGTGTGTGTGTGTGTGCACGTGTGTGATAGAGAGAGAAAGAGAGAGAGAGAGAACCTGTCAGGAGTATATCTTTATGCTTGTTTGATTGTGAGTGCATATGTGCATGTTGTGTGTGGAGTAGTGCAAAGTAGAGTAGTCCTGTGGTGCTGCTCTGGATGTCTGAAGAGTTATGGTCATGGTCATTATTAGGTGTTAGGTAGGTTCATTATTAGGCATGTGTGTGTGTCTGTGTGTGTGTGTGTGTGTGTGTATGTGTGTGTGTGTTTGTGTGTGCCTGTCTGTGCGTTGGAGCCCTGAGCCTGTGGGTGTCCCAGTCAGTGCTCAGAGAGCGTCTGATGAGTGAACACTAGTGTAAGTCACTGGAGTGAGTCTGTAGCCGGTGCTGCCTGGGCCTCCTGATAGGATTGGCTGTGTGCGATTGGCATTGTTTGCCTTACACTGGTAATTAGGCCAGGCTGCTGGGCGTGAAATGAGAGGCCTGCTTCAGGCACACTGATAAGGATACGTACGAATGATCCTGCAAATCCAGACTGACAGCTGACTACACGCCACACGTCTCTGCCCGCATGGAAGAGGAGCCTCTTACGCTCGCAGTCAGCCAATCAGCCAGCTGGGCTGCTTTGGGTCCACTGGGGCGGGTGGGGAGGGGGGTGGGGATTGAGGGGGCTCAGAAGGTGCTAGAGATTGCTGGTGTGATTAGGATTTTTGTTATTTCAAGGTGCCTTTGTTTCCTCAAGGCTATGCAATGAGGGTTAAGTGGAGAGAGCTTGTATGGAGTAGGTCTTGGTGTTGTAGGAATGGCTGTCTTGCAAATCAGAGAAATGTGTGGAGGAACACCTCAGCTCTCTGCGGAGGGAGAGACTCATGATCAGTCATACATACCTCTCCTCACTTCTCACCAGTCATACATACAGACACTGCAAGAGAAGAACAGACACACATAGACACATATGCATACAAACACTCCCGCTCACACACCCTCTCAATTTGAAAAATGTATTTGGCTCACCTCCGTTGACAAAATGATTTGAAAGATGTGGAAGCTCTGACAAAAAAGAGAATTCTAGAACTACCCAGAGAATTACTTTCTGTTTAACTTTTTTCAATGTTATTCCATTGAACTATTCAGAGTGTTTTTCTGTTGAACTATTCTCAGTGTTATTCTATTGAACTATTCTCAGTGTTATTCAGCGCAGTGCCACTCTCAAAAGTGCTGGAGAAACACCTGTTCCTTACTCTCCCACTTGTCCAGAGTTGTTCAGAGCAAATTAGAGGAAGCTGTCCAAACAAACCATCTCTGTCCAACCTTCACTCAACCTCTCCCACTCCTTACCACTGGAGTGGGAGAGGCTGCTCCAAAGCATGCTCCAAAGGCACTCAGTGCTGTAGCTTGTCACCGCATGATCAAACAGTGGGGGATGTTCAGCCGTGCTCCACACAACAGTTTATGTGCCTGTTTTAATACATCCAGCAGCACCAGAGGAAGTCATCAGGTCTCTTTATTATCCATGTGTGCCACTGCATGAAGGAGCACTAGTGCTAACAAAACTAGTACGAGAGCAATGCACTGTACACATGCTCATGATCTGTCCAGTTCTCCGACTGCAATGGGGTTCAGGGTTTGCCAAGTTGTGTGTACATTTTGAACTTTGACTCTAAAGGGAGATGTGTTACAGCATTTGTTAGCTCGGGAAAGTGTTTTAAGATTCTGATTTGAAGTAGTCTCCCCCAGGCCAGCAGTGTTGATTATGGCTGAGCTGTATAACCAGAGCACTGTGTTCTCTGAGTGCCACAGACCCTCTGCAGACAGACTCTGAAGTATAGAAAGTGCTGGACATTCAGTCAGAACCAGACCACCTGCATAAGAACAGGCCACCTCTATCACTTCATCTGTGACAGCCAGGGCAGTTTGTGCTCTCTTTTTTCTCTCTTTCATTTTTGTTTTCTTTCTTTTCACTGCTTTTTTTCTGTTGCTTCTCACCCCCCATAACACAGTTCCTTTAAGTGTCTCTATCTTTGAGCTTCTCCCCCGCCCTGTGAAAGTCTAACTGTTTGTCTCTCTCTTTTAAGTGGCTGTGTTGCTGCATGCTGGGCTTTTGCCCCAGTGAGCTGTGTGTTCACACACGCACGCACACACACACACACACACACACACACACACACACACACATGCACAGGGAAAGATAAAGGCTAAGAGAAAAGTTTTTGAGACAAAAACTTGTGTGTATGAGTGTGCGTGTGTGTGTATGAGTGTGTATGTGTGTGTGTGTGTGTGTGTGTGTATGTGTGTGTATGTGTGTGTGCGTGTGTGTGTATGAGTGTGTGTGTGTATGTGTGTGTGTGTGTGTGTATGAGTGTGTGTGTATGTGTGTGTGTGTGTGTGTGTGTGTGTGTGTGAGCATGTGTGTATGAGTGTGTGTATATGTGTGTGTGTATGTGTGTGTGTACAGAGCTGGCTACGGAGCTTTCAGAGCATCTGTGCCTCTATGCTCCACTCAGCAAGCTGTGTCAGTGACCTGGGTCAGGACCAGAGCGGTGCCACCAGCCCCCAGGTCATGATAGACGCCCAGCGTTCCCCACCCACTCATTACCAGTCTGACCAAGTGGTGTCGGGCCGTGGGCCCATCCGTCACACAGCTGGGGGATGCTACTTACCGTAATATCTCTCATGCTCAACGCCAGCACAGGGACTTCAATCATGCCGTGAGGACAGCTCAGCAGCAGAAAGCTGCCTGGGCCTGAGCTTGTCGAGCTGTCATTAAGACACAAGCTACAGAAATGTGTGTGTGTGTCAGTGTCAGAGAGTGAGAGCTTGTATCTGTTGGAGAAGAGAGGATATGTATGTGTGTACAATATGCCTATGTGTGTGTGTGTGTGTGTGTGTGTGTGTGTGTGTGTGTTTGCCTGCAAAACAAAATATTCTCTTTGTTCCTAGACAGCTGGTATGGCAGTGAGTGAAGCGGTCTCATATAATGGTGCATTGATTAGTCACCCCTGCTGTGGGCTTTATGTGTTGATGTAAGACGTCTTGTGGTGGAGATCTTCAAATGCCGCACACATGGCATTCACACTGACACACACAGACACACACACACACCGCCAGACTGTGCGTCTCCACACGAGAGGGCCATTACTGGTGGAAATTAGAGTTCATTTAGTTCCCTCCGAATCACGACAAGAATGAGTAGAAATGCATTATAGCAGGTGGTGCTGCATCGGTACCAGGAGTCAGAGTGTTTCATCCAGCTTCTGTAGGGTGAGGACACTTCTGAAATGGAGTCTAAGCAGACAGTGCCATCAACGCCCCTTCTTTTCCTGAGCCAGTAGAAGGAGAGCTGGGCTTGCAGTCTGTTCCTGTAAAGATATGGGACACCATGACAACAGCAAATACGCAGAATGCTGAAACAAACAAATCCAAATAAAGTCTATTGAGGAGAGGAGGGCTTCGGATAATCACTGGAAAGTAATCACACACACACACACACACCCCTCCCCAAAAATATATAAATATATGAGAGCGCTGATATGCACAATTGAGAAGCTAAGTAGCTGATGGATTTTTTACGGAAAGTGTTGCTGATCCTTGCCTCTCATAAATAAGAGAGAGAGAAAGTCATAGATATGAGAAGAGAGATTGGAAGTGGTAGAGAGAATTAGAGTAAGAAGTAGAAATCAGGAGTGAGAGATAGATAGAAAGTGTGTGTGTGTGTGAGAAAGAGAGAGAAAGAGGGAGGGAGAGACTGTGAGACAGAGCAAGAGCAAAGAAGAGAGAAATTCAGAGTGAATGTGGGAGAGTGAGAGTAAGAGAGAAAGAAAGAAAGAAAGAGATTGCAGAGTGAGAGAGATCGAAAAGAGACCAAAAGAGCGAGGGATTGGAAGTGAGTGAGTAAGTGAGCAAGAGAGAGAGAGTGAGAGCAAAAGGGAGGTGGATTGGAGGGGGGGTGGGGGAAGCAGTAATATGAAAGGCCCTCCCCAGCATTTTGCTGTGCCCTGGCCATGGAATAAGCAGACATGCAGTAAATGGCCCCTCAAATCTGATAGTGAGGAACTAAACAGCAACCCCTTTAAAATTTAAACCCTCCAATGCTCTTCTCCTAAAGCCCAACATTTTCACTTGCTTTCAGCAAATACAGAAACAGGTCATTGTTACTCTGTTTGCTTGTGTGTGTATTTGTTTGTTCATGTTCATTTGTTTTTCTGTTCCACTGTTTCATATCCTCATGAAAAGAGAAGGAACAAATTGCTAATGCAGCATCTGAAGTGACTGTGTTTTAAACCTTGAGTGGCAGGAGCAGTTATAGGCCAGGAAATTTCTCATTTTCTTGGTTGCGGTTTACTTAGCGCAAGCTTGTTTTTCCTTTTTTGTCTTCCCTTCTTTACTCCCTTCTTCTGTGGCCAGGACGGCATGTGAAGAGCTGCCCACCACACAGAAGGGAGGTTCAGTATACTCACTGTGTTCCCTGATCCTCCCATCTCAGCCCAGCAGGCTCTCTCACTCTCTCTCTTTTTTTTTCTTCACTTTCTTTTTTTGCCAGCTGTGTGCTGATGCCACACGGAGAAGCAACCCAGGTGGACGGCTGCTGAATCCAGAATCCTGCTGCCCCGCTGGGCATCTCATTGAAACCTTCCGTGTCTCACCTCGGCTCCATGTTAAGCCTCCATTGTCCTGTGTGTCGCCCACTCTCTGCCCTTTTCCTCTCTCTACTCCAGCACCATGAGAGCTCTAAAGTGTCCAGGCCCATAGCCACCAGCCCTGTGAGCTCTATGAGCAAAGAGTGAAGGGAACGAGAGAGACAGTGCTTCATAAAATGACAGGGCCCCTTTTCTTCCTCCATCCAGGCTGAGATTTATGTGTGCTTTTGTGTGCTTTTGTGTCACAGGCAGGTTTGAGCTTTGAAAGTGACTGAAATCATCTTCATGAAACCGAGCCAAAGCTGTGGCAAATGCATTTTCTTTTCTAGGCTGAGGTTGAAGAATTCATCAGTTCATTAGTGCACAATTTACACAGGCAAGTTGTTTACCTTGGTTACACACACACACACATACACACACACACACACAGCCATTTCAAACCCAGTTGCCTCTATTAGGTGTTGATCATATTTTGAACATGAGTTTCAGGTCACTCCAAACTCCATAAGACTGAAAGAGTGCTGCTGCCTCTCAACACCCAAAACACACACACACACACAAACAGATTTCTAGTCATTATGGTTCCATTCTCCTGTTGTATCCCTTAGTGCAGTGGCTTTGTGAATGATACAAATGGACAGAACATGTCTGGAACAGTGTGAGCTTTAGAGGCTTCCTCTGCTCAGTCTGGCACAATGAGGTGTCTAGTGTGTGTGTGTATGCATGTATGCTTTTGTGCATGTACATGCGCATGCGGAGTGCAGGTCCTGATATCATGCCAGTGATCACCATCCTTCTTAGCATGTGTGTGTGCGTGGAGTGCAGGTCCTAATATGATCCCAGCCCCCACAAGCGGGGGGATCCGCATCTGGTGTTCTAGAGCTTTCCCATCTCTCGCTCCATCTCATCTCATCTCTCTCTCTCACTCTGTTTACTGGGTGTATTTATTTATCCCTCTCTCTCTTCCCAACCACTGTGCCCTCCCTTGCTTTCACCATGCTCCTCGAACAAAACACGATCAGCCAATGGGGCGACTGCCCCGATGTTTCCCGATTAATCCTGTGACTCAGAGGCTGTTGATTTCCCTTCCTCTCTTGGGTCGCGTGTGGCTCCTCCTCCTCCCCTACACTACCCAGCAGCATCCTAATGAGGAGGCTTTGGCGGCTGGCGGTCTCTGTGCTGTGTGTGCGGCTCAAGAGAGAGAGCAACAGAGAGAGAGATAGAGAGAAAGAGAGAGAGGAGAAGCGAAAAGGCCAATAAACATCTCCAGCTATCTGAGCCTGCCACATCCATCCCAGTGGCATTTGCATAAATTGAAAGCTACCCGTGAGATATTGCCAACAATGCAGATTTGGCAGATAGCATGGCAGAGGCGGCACACGGCGGCGACAGCTCAATTTGATTTGTTTAGAGTGATTCATTTAATCATCTCCCCCCTCACCCAAACCCAACCTACGCTAAAAGTATCCTAATCAAAAAGCTCTCCCACTTCCAAGTTTGGGCACCTCAAGCACTGGGCATAAGTGGTTGACTGTACTCTGGTTCAGGATGTCAGAGATGTTCAACAAGCCAGCGGAACATTCCATCCTCTGCATTTATATTGACACGTGATGCAAAACTCCTGGAGGTGGTAGTTTATTAGTGAGCAAGAGGAGTCTGCTATTAAATCCTTGTGGCGGCTTTTAGATCATAAATCTAAAATTGTATCCGTTTGTTTGAAGAATTTGTGTTGTCATTGCCTAGAAAATGAACATGGATTAATTTCATGATTCGATTTTTAGATTCATTATGGAACAGCATCATGTACAACAGAGAACAAGTGTCACTTTGACAAGCTGTGTGTTTCTGGTAGGCATGATGTCAGTGTGAAATGACTTCCTGTTTTATCGAAGTTACAGTGATGTGCGTTTTTAATGAAAGTGAAAGCAGGGAGGAGGTGAGTTGTTGGGAGAGCAAAAAAACAACAGGTAGCCAACTCAAAGGTAAAAATAGCCGACGCTGCGCAGTGGGCGGCTTTGGTCTCTGGGCTGATTAATTCTGGAGGCAGCTGAGCTTCTAATGTAGCCACCTGTATCTGGGCTTGTCATGTAGCCATCAGAAATAATCGAGTTCATTGTGAATCAGTGTCTACACGCTGTCAGTCACCGCTGTATTATTTAAAGTGGGGGCCTTTACTAATTCATGGAGCTGGAGATTGGCCGTAGTAGCGTGATGGGAACTAGGGAGAAAAGAGAGAGAGAGAGAGAGAGCGAGAGAGAGGGAGAAATGGAGAGAGCAATGGAGAGAGGGGATGGGGAGGTGCTGAGGGAGAGGGGAGTGGAAGAGGCCAGGTCAGTGGAGGACCCTTGGTGAGAGACAGGGTGTTAAGAACAGAAACGATGGAAGAGGGGGTGGAGTTCCTGCACGGCATACTAAGATATTGCAGACCAACAATTTGGAACATGAATAGAATAAAATGAAAGAAATTGAGTGCATGTCTACCGGTCTTAGGATTTGCACAGTCTTCCACAGCGTTTATAATTTGTCAAACAGAATTAATATTAACTCGTGAAGAATAATTTAGGTATTAATTATCAAAAATATTTTAATGATTAGTAAAGCTTTTAATCTATTGATACAGCTTGTCTAATACATCATGTAACTGTCACATTTGGGGATAAAATATTTCCTTGAAATATTGATAAACTACTTGCCCTTATAAGGACCAGGGAATAGAACTTGCTATGCAGTAAATGACTATGACTTTCCATCCACTGTATTCTTAAGGCAGGGATGGAGGGCAAAGCGCCAGACTACTTCATGTCTGGGAGATGGGAGATATGATGGGAGAGTTGTGTGCAGGGCGGCCCAGAGAGGACTGTGGGATGCTGAGACCTGGGCCAGACTCTGGTTAGGGAAAGTGATCTGAATGTGAATTCAGGGGTTTAGGCGTATTGATTAGTCAGGGCTGCTGTGAGTGAGAAAGGTGTATAAGGCTATTGATCATAGAGTCTGTGAGTGCCCTGTGGCCAGAGCTCTCTGCAGAGTCCAGCTCTGGAAGGTTGAAGGCATGGGGAGAGAGGAGTGGGGCAGAGTTATCATCTGAGGGTCCAAAACTATTAGTTTCTGTTTTTGGAATGGATTGTTTTAAAAAGACAGTGGCCTTACCAACAAAAGTTGTAACGTAAGTCTCAAATGAAATTGGAATGATCACTCACATCCGTGTGATAGGAAAACAGTAAAAAGGTATCCCACTGTGTCCTCAGACACATAAACTGGCTCATGTATTTCATGTGGCATAGAACATTCCATCCTTATAAAACAAAAACAAATGCTTGAACATTCTTTTTTGTTCCCAGACTTCCGCTACATTAGGGATAACAGCCGCTGAGGTGTCACAATATAGGGGAATAATGGACGAGGCGTGTGCAAGGAACAGCACGAAAGGCCAAAGGCTTATCACATGATTGCCAGAATTATTTTTATATTTATGTAATTATTTTCTTTAAGCAGTAATCCACAAAACCTAGTTTGGAGCTTTGGTATAGGTTTCATGGGAAAGTAGATGGACACGCTTTCAGCCAATCACAAAACAGTATTTCATTTCTCTCGGTGATGAGTTAAGATAAGGATATGGAATGTTGTCGGACACTCATAATTGAACTGTCTTGAGACTGTGGAATCTAATCAGCACTTACTCAGCTAATTCAGGTCTATAGTGTTACTCTATTACGACCTTCAAAGTTTTTCCCTCTGTCAGTAAGTAAGTATTTTATGATTTTTCTCTGTAGCCACAGGAGAGTGGCACCTGTGTGGAGAGAAGCTAAAAGCACAGGCGCTCCCAGCCCAGCACTTAACTCAACCAGTGACATCCAATCATCGGCTGCTTTTATCTCGGCAGGAAGTCCTGGATAATGGAGGCATCAGACAAATACCAGAGGAGGAAAGGGGTCAACAAAACCCTGACACCGTTGCATCATGGGTCATGTGATGTGCATGACAGACACGGGAAGATATTCCGAAGGGCAGGAGGAAATGCCCAGTGGATGATGGGTTGCCAGGTATATCCTGGTCCTGGCTGAGAGACAGAGAGAAAGAAAGAGAGAGAGAAAGAGAGATGGAGTGAGAGAGAGAGAGAGAGAGAGAGGCTGACTTCCCTTGGCCCTCCTCTAGCAGACAGTTCTCCAACACTGATGATTTAGTGAGCGCAAACTCTGAGAGAGAAGCGGCGACGGCGGCAACGGCGGCAGCCTTGCCCATCCAGTGAAGACACTCTGTGAGCCGAGCCAGCACACCCCATCAATTACAGCACTAAATGAACAAGGGGGAGAGAGGGAGAGAGCAACTAATTTGAATCAATGGAGACGTGCCGCGGCAGGAATAGGGACGAGGGGCAAAGTCAAATGAACACATGGAGTAATTAATCCTGCCCTACTCTCCCACCCTCAAGCCAAGCCTATTCTCACCCTGACGTCACATCCTCTGATCACAGAGACCAGTGTTTGTATGTGTGTGTGTGTGTGTGTGTGTGTGTGTGTGTGTGTGTGTGTGTGAGGGAGAGAGAGAGAGATGGAAAGAGAGATAGGTAATTTACTCATATGCAACCTGTAATTACTGTAAATCTCATTGCCACTGCAATGCTCCTGCTACTATGAATGCGTTGCTATGAGTTGAAACATGCTGATGTTGCTGGCCAGCATTAGCACCTGGCTAATAGCATAATGGTATTGATAAAAAAAAAATTAAAATTAAAATTTGGCAGCATGTGCACAAGGTTGGAACAGAACCCCCCCCCATTATCATTTTTTATGTTGATTGATTAGTGTGATTGCCATTTTGCCTCTGTCGTCCACCAGCCTTTGGCCCTCCAGTGGAAATAGAGTTGAAAGGGGAAAAGAGCACTGAAAGAAAGGCATTGCCCCCCACACACACACGTTAATGCACACACCCCACATCCTGAATTATATGTACACCAGCAGCTTCAATTAAGCATCTCAACAGCAGGATCAATAGGTAACAGATGATATCCAACGCCTCTATAGCTCACCAGCGCTGAAATAATCTTTCTGGAGGGCGCTGGAGGACATAAATCAACCTTCTGGCCAAGGCTTAACATCTCTTCGATCCCCCAAAACTTGGAGCCAGAATGGAGTGGGCCCCCATCTACGAGGCGTCATCACCAGACAGGTGACTGAGCGCTCAACAAAAACCATTAAAGAACTTAAGAGGGGGGGGGGGGGTCACTTAAAAATCAATTTAGGGGACCAGTGAATCATGTGTAGATGAACTTCCATGGTAAAGCCTGTGTGTGTATCTTCTCATTTGGATCCTTTAGGTATTTGATTCCTTTGATTTACTGATTCATTGAAATTGTAAACAGACTGCATTTATATAGCGCTTTTCTACTCCTACCACCACGCAAAGCGCTTTGCAGAGTATGCCTCACATTCACCCATTCACATACATACATTCACAGACTGGTGGCAGAGACTGCCATGCAAGGTGCCAACCTGCAATTTGAGGTTTAGTATCTTGCTCAAGGATCCTTCGATGGGGTCAGAGTGGAGCTGCAACCCTCCATTTGCTGAACGGCACCTCTACCACCTACACCACCATCACCCTAAATTGTTGGAAATGCTCACCTCATTATGCATATATGGAGTAGCAAGTACTCTAAGCCCTTAGTCCTCCATTAACAATCAAATATTTACTAAAAGCTCGGGAGTGGGGCTCTGGAATTCTGCCATGAACCCACCGATGAGGCAGTGTGTGTCTTGAAGGTTCATATCAGCAGTTGGAGTGTGTGTGAACTGGCAGGATTTACATGAGGTTTGGAGTTGAGCGACCCTCTGGCTCTCCTCTCCACTCCTCTCCTCTCCTCTCTGCTGCACACAGCACAGCACAGCACCACTCCTCTCCACTCTGTGCTCCTTACCACAGGGCAATCACGGAGCAGAAAATTCAAAAGCTCAGCACCATTAATACAAATACCCACCCCCCTTCTCTCTTTCTCTCTGCATGTCACGTTGCTGCCCTCATCCTTGACTCTGGGCTGCCTTGACTCTTCTATCAGGTAAGTGTATCCTCATATAACCTCACAAAATTAGAGAGTCTGAGCAGGCATGCGTTTGTCTGGAGATGTGTTTGTGTGTGCGTGTATGTGTGTGTGTGTTGGAGTGAAGCTGATACAAGCGCTAATGCACACACATATTACAGCACTGGGTAAGGCATCACTTGGAAGCGTGGTTAGCATAGCCAGGCAGAGACCTGAGTATGGAGGCTGGGGGGGTGGCTGAGGAGGCAGCTCGATATGAGCCGGGAGAAATGAGGGTATTTACTATCTGACAAGGCTGCTCCTGGTGGTTCATCACTGCCATGTTGGCTGAGGGGTGGTGGTGCCATCAACAGCATTCCCTCCTCCTCCTCCTCCTCCTCCTCTTCTCCTGTCACTGCTATAAGTCTCTGCTGGAATGTGTTGTGTCAGGTCTGCTTTGTCTTCAGACACAGGGACTGGTATGGGCAATTTAGACAGGCACCACGAAGAAGCCTTGGCACAATGGATGGGCTGTCACACCACAGAGGATCATTCCAGACAACAGAGAGACCAAATCCCACCGAAACTCTAACAACAAAAATGACCTACATATTTTTCATGATCAGGATTTCTTGTCACACCTAACAGGGGAAGCGGTTCAGTTATCAATGCCTTGCTCAAGGGCACAACGGTGGCAGCCAGGATTTGAACCTGCAATTTTCCAGGCTACTTGCACGCTAGCCAGCTTCCTTAACCACTATGCCACCACCGCCCTCACTGGCTGCTGTAGTTACTATTACTAACAGTGTGTCCTACTGAGAAGCGATTCTGATGATAGCTTAGGAATGTTTTTCTATCACACTGACTTGTGGGAAGAATCCACGGGCTCATACATGTGAGTGTGTCAACCATCATTCTAACTCTTGGGTTTCCCTTGAGCCTCCCTTGTGCGATACAAGCTATGACAGTTTTATTGCATTTATTTACTGCAATTCATTTATTTATGTGCCATACAAGCTATGACTGTTTGTCCATGTAGGGATTTGCTCTGGTATAAATGTGCCTCATCCCAATGCTTTGTCCAAGAAAGGCCACAACCTTTGTTGTCATTAGCGACTACACTGTGTCTTGACAACGTAGCACCACTGCTGGGGCTTGAGAGATTTGTTGAGCGTCTTTGTGAAATGTTCAAATACGTACGACTGAAAGTGGAGACACACACACAAAACGATGCTGCACTTTATTGCCAAGCCAACTGCATATACTCTATCTTCATTGAGGAAAACTGATAAAAGACAATTGTACTAAGAAAAACAGACACACACAGACATACAGGTTTTAGCAGCAGAGTTGCAATGGACACATGCTGTTTTCCTGACTCACTCCACAGTTCTTTTCTACTCACCTGCAGCAGCTAACTCCTTCACAGGAACAGCAAAACAAGATCACAACTTTCATTCAGAGGAGAATGATAGAGGACACAGCCAGTTATGGTGTTTACTGATGGCTTGTTAAAAAGAGAGACAGACAGAGAGAGAGAAAAGACAAAAAGATGGATGTGTTTGTTCTCAACACTTTCAGCATGTTGAATGTAACCCAAACGTTGAGCACTCCTGGATGTCTGTACTTTGGCCAACAGTTTGGCACTCATGGTGTTCCATCATTTCATTCCTCTGTCT